>JAKOOJ010000014.1:1832205-1894705 GCA_022577455.1 Arizona elegans | reverse complement strand
AAGGCTTTTTTTTAAAAAAAGCACCACATCTCGTGATATTATACAAGCTTAATGCATTTTTAAAAAGTCCAAAGCATGAAAACATCAGAGCAAAGTCAACAACCGATAGAGTTACTTCAACGTGCAGAGAAAATAAGTGAGTTTGAACTCGGTACCAAAACGATAGCAGAATCAGCCACATTTCAATGCAGAGAAAGTTACCTTTGTAGAAATTGTTTTCGTTCAATGTCATACAGAGGTTAGGATAAAATGAAGGGGGTTAGACAGAAAGATTGATGTACAATCGTTGCAAAGACAGAGCATAAAGTTCTCCTTGGATAATCACCAAAGTTAAATCGTCTTGTGTGTGTGTGTGTGTGTGTGTGAACAAAACTACTTATTAGCCATAAAGTATAGCTTGAACAATTCTGGGAAAACAGGTTATTTATATCTAATGACAACCACAACAGCAGCAATTTAGTTATAATTGAACAATAATGGTTAATAGCCAGAATAATAATATGGTCACAATATCATTGTAGTCTAAACTGTAAAAAAAAGGTATTATTATTTTGAAATGCACTCTAAGAATTCGAATGTAAAGATGATGGCCAAGAAAAAAAAATGACATGGGCATTTCTTTTTGTTTTTAAAAAAGCAGATTACAAATCAAAGTAGCAATATAAAATGAGATATTAATGCACAGACCTAATTCCTTCTGTGAAAATTGTGATCACGGACAATTCCACAGTTTCTCCCGCGTTCATTCGGAGCTGCATTTCCTGCAAAAGACGCCATCTCCATATTACAGCTCCTGGGTGGTGGGGGAGACGGAGAAGAAGGGGAAAAAAATGTTTTCGGTGCCTTAATATTCCTTCACTAATAGATCACCCTGTCTCTTTAAAAGGACTGTCTGTCTCCATTAGAAAGTGCTTTAGAATTCATGGCATGTGAAGCCATAACATTTAATATAGGCTAGCTAACAAGGGACCAATATAACTTTTATCAGTTAGTTTAGATGTGTAAGAAATATGTTCGGCCTCCGGTGGATATATAGCTCTGCGGAGGCTTCCAGTCACTTAGATCTTCATTGTTTAATCCAAGGACCAAACACGTATTTTTGAGCCAATATGCATAAATAATGTCATCTTTCAGTTCAGAAGAAGCAAAGCTATAATAAACCGATTTGCGTATCAGAGAGAAGGGAGTCTGTCAACCATAGTTTGAGTGCCAGATTCCCATGAAGAATAGAATAGAGTAGAGTAGAGTAGAGTAGAGTAGAATAGAATAGAATAGAATAGAATAGAATAGAATAGAATAGAATAGAATAGAATAGAATAGAATAGAATAACAGAGTTGGAAGGGACCTTGGAGGTCTTCTAGTCCAACCCCCTGCCCAGGCAGGAAACACTACACTACTTCAGACAAATGGTTATCCAACATCTTCTTAAGAGTTAAGTGTCTTTTAAATCCAGCCGGCTCCTCAGTAGAAACAAAGACCCGCTTTCGCACGTTCAGAGAACACGAGAAAAGGGCCGGATCAGCATTGTAGTTCTCCTCCACGGGCTGGCTTGGGGGCGGGAGATGGGATGGATACCTCATGCAGCACCCTGCCGGCCAAAACAGGGCAAGGGGGGGCTATATGAGGCCCCCTGTGCCCTGTTTTTGGCCTGGATGGTCTCCTGCAGCACTCTGCTGGCCAAAATGGGGCATGGGGGGCCTTGCATGTCCCCCCACATCCCATTTTGGCTGCCAGAGGCACTGTGGGCCAGTCCTTTGCTATTTCCAGGCCGCCCCCGCAGGCCAGATTTAAGCACCCCCGCCAGCCAAATCTGGCCTGCGGGCCTTGAGTTTGACACCCCTGTGCTAGATGGACCTCTTTAGGATCGTCATAAATATGAATCAGTTGCCAAGCATCTGAAGTTTGATCATGTGACGCTACAATGGTCATAAGCGTGAAAAATGCTCCTAGTCACTTTTTTCAATACTCTTGTAACATTGAGTTGTTGTTAAAGACTACCTGTACTACACCGAAACTTGGCAATCGGCTGTTATAAAATATATACACCACTGTAATAACCTTGAACGCAATCCGTTTGTAACTCTTTTTACCGACCATCTGTGCTCTACCATTAGATACGCTTTGGGATAAAATATTTGAATTCACAGGCGCCGTTTTGTATCGGGTATTATAAAACCTAGAATTTGCGAACCTCTCTTGCTGGTTCATAAAACGAAGATGTGATTATGACAGTGAGGAGAAAGCAGAATTTTATTTTCCTGCTAAGGAACGTTTCGCCCGCTAAAAATAGAATCGGCCATTCTGCTGGATTAAAACACCGCATTTAAAGATTATTATTACTATTATTATTACTATTTCTTTTTTCCTGAGCATGAACACATTCTAAATTCCAAGTGGATTGGTCCATATGAGGGTGTGTGAATAACAGATAAGCATAAAATAGACCGCATATATTTCCTACATAGCTTTGATAGCAAACCTCAAGGTCCCTGTGTGTATTTTTAAACTCTTTCTAATCTCGGTATAGTTTGTTTCCACATTGCAAAAAAAAAAAAAAAAAAAAGAATGAAAGAAAATAGATTTTTTTTTTTTAAAAAAAAGGAAAGCTGGGTCCAAACCAATCAGAGCAATTTGATAAACATTTGTAGTATGGTCCAGACTCTGTTGGGACATGCTCACTTCACTTCAACAAGTTAGTGGGTTGGTGTTTTTTTTTGTTTTTTTTTTTAAATGGCTCCGGCAACTTAGTTTGAAGTTTGAAATCCCGGCATGAAAAAAGAAAACGTTTTCTCTTTTTACAGAGGCCTTTGCAAATCTGAAGGCATGCATTTAACTCTTTAACATCCCTTCCTTCCATTGCTTCGGAAGTTGTGGGAGCTTCATCATTTGAGACTTTCAAGAAAAGATCGGACTGCCATTTGTCAGACATGGTGTAGGGCAGTGATGGCTAACCTTTTTGCTCTTGCGTGCCAAAAGTGGGGGGAGCGAGAGGGGGTCACGCACACGTCTGCCCACACCCATAATTCAATGCACCCTGCCCCCCGCGCATGCATGCACGACCCCCGCTTTTGGCATGTGATGGCCCGGTGGGCCCGGTAGGCCCATTTTTCACCCTCCCCAGGCTCCAGAGGCTTTCTAGGAGCCTGGGGAGGGTTAAAACAGCCTTCCCCATCCCTGCGGAGGCCCTCTGGAAACCAGAAACAGCCCATTTCCCGACTTTCTGTGAGCCCGGAATGCCCAAAAATGAACTGCCTGGCACATGCATGGGCAATGCATGAGCTGAGCTAGGGCAATGCTCGCATGCCCACAGATATGGCTCCATGTGCCACTTGTGGCACGCATGCCATAGGTTCACCATCATGGGTATAGGATTTGCTTGAGCGGGGGGTTGGACTAGATGACCTATAAGGTCCCTTCCAACTCTGTTAATCTGTTAAATCTGCTTTTACAGTGTGGATCCCTGGGGAATCCACTTCTTTCAGCGTGAGGGTTTGTGAAAAAGCAAAAATTGGGATTTTCCTAAATAAACGGCAGCCGCAATCTTAGGATGTGACAGCTGCTCCTGTAATATAACCTTGAATCTCTGACAGCTGCGTTGGTTTTGGTTTTATCCTCCAAAAAAAAATCTTTGGACTCCAAAGATACCTTTGCGGTTACAGGAAGTCCTCGACTTTCGACCACAATGGAGCCCAACATTTCTGTTGTGAAGTGAGTTTTGCCCTGTTTTACGACCTTTCTTGCCATATTTGTTAAGTGAGTCACTGCCGTTGATAAGTCAGTAACCCGGTCGTTAATGAATCTGGCTTCCTCATGGACTTGGCTTATCAGAAGGTCGCAAAAGGGGATCCCATGATTCCGTGACCTTGCAACCATCATAAATATGAGCCAATGGGGAAATCAGATTCACTTTACAACTGTGTTGCCAAGCACCTGATCACGTAAACATGGGGATATTGCATTGGTCATAAGTGTGAAAAATGATCCTAAGTCAGTTTATTGAGTGCCTTTGTAACTTCGAAAGGTCACTAAATGAATGTTTGTAAGTCAAGGACTGCCTGTATCTCCTTTGATAGAATCTCTCTGATCCATGCAGTCATGGAGAAGCTGAATTGGATGGAAGATCTCAGACCATTAGAGAGAGATGTTCCTCATCTTATGGAGCTCATCCTGTGGACCTTGTCTTAATTCTTACAGGGACCCAGACAACTTTCTTCTTGCTGGAAGTCCCTGGATGGTGCCAATCTTTTGAGGTCCCCTGACCTCCTTTCCTTCTCACTTTCTGGAAAGTTCTGAAGATGGTTGGTTTTCATGAGGCAATGGAATCTGGTTGTTAGTTTGTTGAGGATATTCTGTTGGAATCAGATGGTTGGATTTTATCTTGAGTTCTCTGAGTGACGTTAATGCTTTTATTCTTTTATAGTTTAATCAGATTCTTCTAAACTACTTAGAGACTTGGGAGCTTCACAATATATACAATTAAGGGGGGGGGAATTAAATAAATTAAAATGCCGTTGTTAGCGAGACTGGTTTGCTTGTTTGTTATTATATATTCTGTGTCTGTAATCTTGCCATTTCATCTTTCCTTGGACATTCAAATGTTTCTAAATATAGTGATAGAGTTGTCCATTTGACAAAACTGTACTTAAAATGTATATTCCGTTTTATAGCATAGAAGAAGATGTGTAGAGTGAAAATAGCCAACAAAAAAAATGAATAAATCCACTTTCTATTAGAAAAAAAAAATACTTCAGAATGTGTGTTTTAGGTGAAACAGCACACTATTAGGACAAATGTGTACAAAAAACTGGTAATTTTAATGACTTTAAGAATCAAACTCCTGTAGATAGATGGCCCAAGCTTAAAATTGCAGGAATTAGAAGCTATGAAAAACAGGATATTATTTCCTTCCATGTTAAGCTGCTACTGAAGCTTATAGGCAGATGGTAGGTGGATGACAGATAGACAGATCATTGGATAGATTTTACCACTTTTTCTTTTAACCTGTATCATAAATGTATGTGCTTGCATTTGATCTGTAATTGTATGCGGATAAAATCAAGAAGTTGATAGCCCACGGATTATTTTTGGAATGGAGACGATATATGCAATTAGGTTGGGAGATCCTGGGGAAATCCTGAAGGACTGCATGAAAATCTGATTGTATTCAATTATTGCAAAATTCCAAATGTCTGGATTAAAATTTCAGGGGTGTTCTACTCCATCCATCCTTCCCTCCTTCTCTCCTTCCTTCCTTCCTTCCTTCCTTCCTTCCTTCCTTCCTTCCTTCCTTCCCTCCCTCCCTCCCTCCCCCCTCTCTTCCTCCTTCCTTCCTTCCTTCCAGACTTCTTAGGAGTGGTTAATTGCAGCCCCAGTTTTGCCTATGTAAGTAGAGTTATTATTTTGTACCAATGTAGGCAGTAATAAGCACCAGTAAAGTGCTACATTGCAGGACGAAGATGCTTCTTTGGCAAAAGGGTGGAGAGATACATGGTGACCTGTCATCCAGTCCATTGGTGTCTCCTAATTCCAGCTGAAAGCCTCTTGTTGTCTCATTGTACATTATGTAACTCTATCTACTCAAGACTGTGCTTGACCGGTTCCATAGAGGCCAAATTACATTCAACATACGGTAATTTTATAGTAAGGTGTCTGAACTTCTCAAGTTTAGGTTATTGAAGGGAGAACAAAGATAATGGTTTCAGATAGAATTGAATGTTAAAGCTTCATTCCTGATAAAGGGATGGCTGAACCATACCCTTGCAATATGTGTGTTTCTCTGGTCAACAAGTAGCCCACAAGATGTCTTCAACAGTATTTGACAGGAATACTTCATTGTTTTTATTCCAGGAAAAATGAATTCTGGACAAGCTACTTCCCAAACTCCCAGTTGTATCTACCTGACTCACCAAAAGTGGGGAAGCATGGTATATTACGAGTCTTCTCTCTTAAGGAGGTCCATCTGGTGGGACCAAGAGGAAAGGCCTTCTCCATGATGCCTCCCTCCACCATTCCTGAGAAGATAAGATTTAAGAATATACCGAATCCTATTGGATGCAAAACTGAGGTTGGTCTGAAGGTCCCAACCCAAGCAAAGAACTTTTGAGATCCAAACACAATGAAGAATTGTTTTAAAGGTCTATCAGATGGAGACAGAGAACATAAAAATCTGGGTATGGGATGTACTTATGGGCAAATGTCTATGGAGATTCTCAGTCTTCTAGGTCATGGTTGTCCCAAAGCAGGGGTGAAATCCAGCAGGTTCTGACAGGTTCTGGAGAATCGGTAGCGGAAATTTTGAGTAGTTTGGAGAACTGGCAAATACCACCTCTGGCTGGTCCCAGAATGGGGAGGGAATAGGGATTTTGCAGTATCCTATCCCTGCCATGCCTACCAAGCCACGCCCACCAAGCCACACCACACCAGGCCCACAGAACCAGTAGTAAAAAAAATTGAATTTCACCACTGTCCCAAAGGTGCTTTTTTTCAAGAAGCAACTGGACTTTCTGGTTTTTCTTTGAAGATGTTTTGTTTCTCATCCAAAGCTTTCCCACCAGAGCTGAAGAAGCTTCTTGGGTGAGAAGTGAAACATCTTCAAAGAAAAACCAGAAAGCCCAGTTGCCTCTTGAGAAAAAAAATCACCTTTGGGACCTACTTATGGGCAAGTTATATGACACAGTGAGAATGGACGCAACCCAATTGTGGTATTTCCAGCTTCTAATCGCTGTGGTCTTTCACTGGCTTGATAAATAGACCTTTAAAAACAATTATGTGGGCTTCAGATCAGTGGACACTTTGGAAGTCCACTGTTAGTAATATAGCAAACTTGACACCTCTGTTGAAGGTTTCGGTCAACATGCAACCTCTCCGTTGTCATCTCTTAAAACAAACTCTTGTTTTTCTGCACCCTGCAGGAAGAGAGCCCCCACCCAATCAAAAGTGAGTGTGTTTCTTGTCCCAGCTGCCACTGCTAAAAGAGAGAGAGAGAGAGAAGAAGAAGAAGAAGAAGAAAAGAAAAAAGCAGGCCAATTTAACATAACACTAATTCTTTCTCTTGACTAGGGTCAGTGATGAAATTCTACCTCTTCACTTTAAAGCAGAGACAGCTGTTGGTAGCTGCTACAGGCAGGCCAATTCCCCCCCGCCCCTTCCCCATCCCAAATATGCATGTACAATAGAACTCTCTGGATGTATGTTATACTACCAAACCGCAAAAAACTAGGAAAATCCTTCCAAACATATTAATTATTTCAATGGGAACGTCTTGAGGTTGTTGTTTTTTTTCCCCTTACAATTTGGACTGCCTTCGGCGATGTTGTCTTGAAAAAAAGACCATTTTGGATTTGTGTGCATGAATGCGTACATGTGTCTTTGCTGTTCTATGGAGATTTTCAGTCATCCAGGTCTTGGTTGTCCCAAAGGTGGACAACCTGGAAAAGCTTCTTGGATGAGAAGTGAAAGGTCTTCAAAGAAAAACCAGAAAGCCCAATTGCCTCTTGCAAAAGCACCTTTGGGACAGCCATGACCTGGAGGACTGAGAATCTCCATAGACATTCCTTTGAAAATGTTTTGCTGCTCATCCAAGTAGCTTCTTCAGTTCTGAAGAAGAAGAACTGAAGAAGCTTCTTGGATGAGAAGTGAAAGGTCTTCAAAGAAAAACCAGAAAGCCCAATTGCCTCTTGGGAAAAGCCCCTTTGGGACATGTGTCTTTGCTGTTCTCCATTTTCAACTCATGGTTTCATTCGGTGGCGCAATGCTGCACCGTCATTGATAGATGCTGGACTTATGTTGGTTTTTCACACTTACAACTCTTGTAGCATCCCTGTGGCCATGTGATCAAAATTCAGATGCTAGGCAACTGACTCGTATTTATGACGGTCGCGGTGTCCTGGGGTCACGTGATTCCCTCTTACGACCTTCCGACAAGCGAAGTCAACGGGGAGTCCAGATTCACTTAAGCGTTCCTAACTTCAGAATTGTGGTGATTCACTTAACTTCGGTGGCAACCAAGGCCCTAAAACGAGGCAAAATTCACCTAATACACATCTCACTTAGCAACAGAAATTTTGGGCTCAATTCAGTGGTTGCCTCCAGTTCGAACCGGTTCGCAAGAACCGGTAGTAAAACTGGCAGGAGACTCTGCCCACTGACCCGGACGTCATCTGTGCATGCGCAGAAGAGTGCATGCGGGGGCACTATGCGAACCGGTAGTAAAGGTAAGTAGAACCCACCCCTGGCTCAATTGTAGTCATAATTCGAGGACTACCTGTCCTTGGAATCACGTCCACATTCAAAGCAGGTTTTCTTAGTGTGTTACTCCACAGAAGAGAGATCCCTTTTTTAAAAACAAAATTATCACACCTCAGCAAGAAAGAACTTAGTAGATGAAATGTTGGAGTTTGCCAATTTACGAGAGAGAGAGAGAGAAAATGCATTTATTAAGGAAGCTTTACGGGATTCACAGGTAAGAAGATTGTCGTTCATTACACTTCAGATTAGAAGCAATATCTGGGCTGATTGAAGTACTCTGCAATCAAGATGGATTACCAGACAATCTTTTAAGGCTACAGTAAATATGTCTTCTCAGCCTCCTCTGCAGGAGATTTTTTTTCTCTCATTGTAGTTAGAGCAAGAAAGAAAAGTGCTAATACATATATTGTTCCCTTGCTAAGCCGTATATCTAGTAAGGGAAAGGGAGGGTGGGTCGGTGGGTGGGGGAAAGAACAGCTGAGCGAGCCAAATTCTTTATGAACATAACAGCGGAGCAATTAAAACAAATGTGATTTTCCAGATCAAAACTTCTGCCTGCTAATTGCTGTATGGCACCTATCCTAAAACTAGAAGTTTCCCTTCCAGCTGTTTTTGATTTCACGATGCTTTTTTTTTTTTTTTTTGCAATCTTCTCAAAAGCCAAGAGGGCAATAAGGAGTCTGAAGCACAGGAGGGTTATCGAGGGCTTAAAATTTTTGCCGAAATGCACTGTGACCAGGAAAAGAATCTGTCTTCTGTGCCATTAGCGTTTTTTTGTGGCAATGTGGTTCCAATGAGGATAATTGATTGGGTTGTGGTGAAGTCTCCTTCAAGCATGGGGCTGTGTGACCATACGTAGACAACCTTGGAGAGACCCCTTGGAGCCCTTCCCACCTCCGATGGTTAGAGCTGAAGGCTATAATGACTCTGTGCACTTAACTAATAGGCACTCTTTGAGATGATCTATGGCCATGATGGTGAACCATATCAGTGGGTATGCAAGCTCAGCTCCGGCGTAAATGTGTGCACCAGCAAACTGATTTTAGGCCTTCTGGGGCCACTGGAAGTCAGGAAACAAGCTGTTTCCAGCCTCCGGAGGGCCTCTGGGCGGGTGGGGAACGCTGTTTTCACCTTCCCCAGGCTCCTAGAAAGCCTCTGGAGCCTGGGAAGGGCAAAAAAATGGGCCTAACCAGGCCATCATGTGCCAAAAGCAGGGGGAGGTTAAGCGCACATGTGCGGGGGGTGGATGGGGTGCATAGAATTATGGCTGTGGGCACATGCACGCGAGACCCCCCCCACGCTCCCCACACTTTTGGCACGCGATGGCCAAAAGGTTAGCCATCACTGATCTATGGGCTAACCCCAAAACCCTGAACATCTGTCCCAATGGGTAGAGCCTGAGATTGTCAAAGCAGGATTATTGATTCCATCGAAGATGTACTCCACCATATCCTTTAGGAAAAATTGTGGGGCCTTTCGGATGTGATGGTACGACAGTTCCCAGGATTTTCGGCGATCACGCTGGCTGAGGAACATAGGAGCCGTTATCTCAACATATCCGAAGAGATCAAGATTTTTGATCTGAGAGGAACCATCACTTTGCAAAATGGAGAATAGTAATAAGAATAATTTAGAATGCATCCCTGGTTAACTGGACAATTCGTTTGTCTTCAAAAATATGCCAGGAAACATGATTTGTCTAAAAATTCATGTTATCATTTGGGCTTATAATTAAATTCATTTTGTTGTTTTTGCCTCTGCAAATAAAAGGTAAATAGTAAGGTAGGTAGAGATATCTGTCTGTCTGTCTGTCTATCTATCTATCTATCTATCTATCTATCTATCTATCTATCTATCATTTAGCTAGCTATCTGATAGATAGATAGATAGATAGATAGATAGATAGATAGACGGACAGATAGATAGATAGATAGATAGATATAGATCAGATAGCTAGCTAGATGATAGCTAAATGATAGTTAGATGATAGCTAGATAGCTAGATGGATGGATGGAAAGAAAGAAAAAAGAAAGAAAGAAAGAAAGAAAGAAAGAAAGAAAGAAAGAAAGAAAGAAAGAAAGAAAGAAAGAAAGAAAGATCACTGTCTTAGTTTCATTGTCTCATTTGCAGGTAAAGAAGCTGGGAATACCAGTAACTGAAAATATGTTTGGCCATTTTGTTCTCAGTTACTCTCATCTAGCAAGTGTATTTGCTTCTTCCTATGGTGCATCTCTTGGAGCAGCAAACCCCACTCCCTTCTAGCGTTGATGATATTACTTAGCTGGGTCTGAAACGTCTGCAAGAAACCAGAGAGCACCAAAGGACTCTCTGTTAATCTCCTGATTTTCTTACTCTTTATATTCTGAAAGATGGGGTTTCTGTCTCTTCTATCAACCTGTCAATCACTCTAGCTCATCTCACTCCTCCCATGCTGCCATTTTTTTTTTTAACATTTCCATCATCCCTTAATAATGGGAGTGGATTGCAGGTTGAACTTTTGGATCTCCAGATGAAGCTTCGTCAGATCTCGGTTGAAGAACCAGTATGCCTTGAATTTCCCTCATGTTGCAATGTGTGTGATTACAACGTTAAGAGCTGCTTCTGTTGCTGTGAATAAGCCAGTAATTTTTGGTTCCTGTGATTGTGAAACATTTACGTTTCTAAAACAAGAAACATCATACTCATTTTCCTTGGGCATAATATCAAAAGGAGTTATGATGAGGCTGGAAACATGCTATTTCCTTTCAGAACTAAAAGCAGAATCGTCGTCTTTTGTCCTTTATGCAGCTAACAGAATAACAGAGTTGGATGGGACCTTGGAAGACTTCTAGTCTAACCTCCTGCTCAGACAAATTTCTGAAGTGTTCTACCATTTCAGCTTTCTTAGATTTCCACCCATAGAGGTGTTTGAATGTACTTTCTCTTTAAATATATCTTCTAACCATTGTTTAAATGTTATTTAAAAGTCATACTTTAAAACATAGATCAGTCAGACTCTAAGCCAAGCCTTGAATTGTAGGAAAATTAGAGAAAAGCAAACCTTTGATCAGAGTAAGAGAAGTGGAAGGGACCTTGGAGCAGTGGTGGAATTCAAATTCTTTTACCATTGGTTCTATGGGCGTGGCTTGGTGGACGTGGCTTAGTGGACATGGCAGGAGAAGGATACTGCAAAATCTCCATTCCCAACCCACTCCAGAGGAAGGATACTGCAAGATCCCCATTCCCTCCCCACTCTGGGGCCAGCCAGAGATGGCATTTGCCGGTTCTCCAAACTACTAAAAATTTCTGCTACCGGTTCTCCAGAACCTGTCAGAACCTGCTGGATTTCACCCCTGCCTTGGAGGTCTTCTAGTCTAATTTCCTGCTCAGGCAGGAAACCCTACACCATTTCAGACAAATTTGTGAAATTTTCTACCATTTCAGCTTTCTTAAGATCTCTACGCATAGATGTGTTTGAATATACTTTCTCTTGAAATATATCTTCTAATCTAAACCTTATCAAAAGTCACATTTTAAAACATACGTCAGTCAGACTCTAAGCTGAGCATTGCATTGTAAGAATTAGTGAAAAGCAAAACTTGGCTCAGAATTACAGAGTTGGAAGGGACTTTGGAAGTCTTCTAGTCCAACCCCCTGCTCAGGTAGGAGAGACGACTACACCATTTCTGACAAATGGCAGTCCAATCTCTTCTTGAAAGCGTCCAGTGGTGGAGCAGCCACAATTTCTGGAGGCAAAGTTGTTCCACTCATGAATTATTCTCACTGTCAGAAAATTTCTCCTTAGTTCTAGTTGATGGTTGATGGTTATCATCTGGAAGATGTAAACTATATCCATTCATTTGGGAGTTGACCTACTTGGAATCCTTAAATAACACCTTACTCTAAAGTGACTCTAATAATAATAAAAAAGGAATTTGGAACATAACTTTTTGTGATAGCAAGTTTGGCAGCCCTGAAGCCTCCAAGGTAGCCTCAGCCAGGTTCACTTCTTTAACAACATGAATGGCAAACATTTGATCATCCCTTACGTGAGGCAGCATCTTTGATTTCTGAGACTATAAAGTCTTAGAAGTTAGGAGTGGTGAAGAAGCAGAGTTTAACAGTTTAGCAGAGTTGGAAGGGACCGTGTAGGTCATCTAATCCAATCCCCTGCCCAAGCAGGAGACCCTACACCATTTCTGATAAATGGCAGTCCAATCACTTCTTGAAAGCCTCCAGTGATGAAGCTCCCACAACTTCTGTTCCATTGGTTGATTGCTCTCACTGTCAGAAAATTTCTCCTTATTTCCAGATTGAATCTCTCCTTGTTGAGTTTCCATCCGTTATTCCTTGTCTGGCCTTCAGGTGCTTTGGAAAATAGCTTGACCCCCCCTCCTCTCTGTGGCAGCCCCTTAAATACTGGAAGACAGCTATCCTGTCTCCCGTGGTCCTTCTCTTCACTAGACTAGCCATGCCCAGTTCATCTAACCGTTCTTCATATGTTTTAGTCTCCAGTCCTCTAATCATCCTGGTTGCTCTTCTCTGCACTCTTTCTAGAGTCTCAACATATTTTTTATAGTGTGGTGACCAAAATTTGTACTTTTAAGAACTGTGTGATACAACTCATGGCATCCAAACAGATCACGAGAGAGGCAGGAGGCAGTTCTGGGCGTCTAGATTTGCAACGATAGAAAAAGGAACACAGATACAGGAAACAGATAAATAAATGTCATCTGCAGTGGCTTTGTTTTCCAAAATGATATATGATTTTAGAGGACCAGTTATTAAGCACATAGTTGTCTTTGAGCAAATCAGCCAAGTTTCTAACTTGACTCACCTCACCGGCTGTCCTCCCAATTCAGAACTAACTCACAATAGTTCTGTATCACCAGGAAGTGTGGTCCATTGTTATGCGCTGTGATTTATCATCACTGAGGGTTAAGTGACCATTTTTCTATTCCCCTTTCCTCCGTTTTGAGCAAAGATCTCCATTCCAGATAATTTCCAGTTTTAGAGCTCAGCTTTTAGGCCTTGAATGAAGTTTTAACAGGTAGCTCAAAAGGTTCAAGAAGCAGAATGGGTAACCAGAGGAAGGCTTCAAAGAGATGAGAAAAAATAGCCCTTGCTCCAAACCATTGATGCTAAGTAAATTTGCATTTACTCCGGGATCATCTGACTTTATGCAGATTTCCAAAGTATGGTAATTGAATCCAAACAACCTTGATTTTAATCTAAGCTGAGCTATTGTTAGTTTCAATTGTCTGAGGGTTTTTCCTTCCTCTTGATTTTATTTGTGTTATTAATTGGTACAAGTCAACTATGGTCAAATTTGTCTGAAATGGTATAGGGTTTCCTGCCTGAGTAGGGGGTTGGATTAGAAGATCTCCAAGGTCCCTTCCAACTCTAGTGAAGAGAAGGATCAGGGGAGACATGATAACAGTCTTCCAGTATTTGAGGGGCTGCCACAGAGAGGAGTGGGGGTCAGGCTATTTTCCAAAGCACCTGAAGGCCAGACAAGGAATAATGGATGGAAACTGAACAAGGAGAGATTCAACCTGGAAATAAGGAGAAATTTTCTAACAATAAGAACAATCAACCAATGGAACAGAGTCAACAGACGTTGCCTTCAAAAGTTGTGAAAGCCTGGAGACTTTCAAGAAGAGACTGGGCTGCCATCTGTCAAAAATGGTGTAGGGTCTGCTTGGGTGGGGGGGTTGGACTAGATGTCCTATAAGGTCCCTTCCAACTCTGTTAATCTATATCTAACTCTGTTTATTCTTTTCTCTTCTCTTCTCTTCTCTTCTCTTCTCTTCTCTTCTCTTCTCTTCTCTTCTCTTCTCTTCTCTTCTCTTCTCTTCTCCCTTCCCTTCCCTTCCCTTCCCTTCCCTTCTCCCTTCCCTTCCCTTCCCTTCCCTTCTCTTCTTTCCCATTCCCATTCCCTTCCCATCCATTCTTCTTCCTATGTGACCAACCCATTTCTTTTACTCTCTTGATGATATTGTATACTTTCATTTGTTCTCTAATCCATGTGCAGGTCTTTCTATCTTGTCTTGTGATGCTGAGCATGGCTCTTTCCATGGCTCTTTGCACTCCTTGTAGCTTTTTTTAATCGATTATGAGGTTAGGGACCATGTTTCACCGGCATATGTTAGAGCAGGTAGCACACGCCAATTCGAAAACATTTCTCTTCAGGCGTAGGGGAAGGTTGAGAATTATGGGCGTTGAAATCCATTTCATCTGAAGAGCATCAGTTCAAGCTTGAATTGGCATCCTTGGAAGACAAGATCCCAATTCTGCATCAAGAAGGATGTTTGCAACTCTACACTTTTTGGGACCGATTCACGAAATCTAGCAACAGATCCAGCATGAGATGGTGAAGATAAGATTAACTACATGCAGCTGAGGTTTGTATACTTGTAAAACAAAATGAATTTCAGTGGGAGCTGGCTGGGCCAGTTGGATGCCAAACCCTTTTGGTCTGTTAGGGTTGTAAATACACACTTGTGTTAACAATTATGACTCATAGCTCCTTCAGGGTGATTTTGTGCTTACCACAGGCATTCCACCATCTTATTAGTGAGGGACATCAGACAAGAACTTCAACCCATAACTTAAGCAAGGATTCAGGAACAGCTGTGGCAGGTTACAAGCTCTGACCTTTAATCTAGAGATACAATGTGAAAATATAGGTAGTCCTTGATTTACAGCAGTTTACTTAGAGACCATTCAACAGCACTTATGACCATTTTTCCACACTTATGGTCATTGCAGCATCCCCCATGGCCACGCAATTTACATTTGGATGACAACTGACTCAGATTTATGACGGTTGCCATGTCCCAGGGTCCTGTGATCTCCTTTTGTGACCTTCTGACAAGCCACGTCAATGGAGAAGCCAGATTCACTTAACAACCGTGTGGCTAAGTGCAGTGATTCACTTAACAACATGGAAGAAAAAGTGGTTAAAATGGGTCAGAATTCACTTAACAAATGTCTCACTTGGCAACGTAAGTTTTGGGCCCAAATTGTGGTTGTAAGTTGAGGACTCCCTGTTGAACTGGGGGTGATGGAAAGTCCATAACTGTGTGTCGATTCTCTCTCAACTTTGTCTGCAAAGGCGGTGGTTTACGAAGGCCAACTGACAGATTGAATTCCCACTGTATCTACAGTTTTGATCAATTGTCCTGGGGGATAGACAGGCAAGCCGCAACCATCAAATGCAAATTCTCCATGCCATGAAATGTGCATATGTTGAAGCGATGATGAAACACACATTTCCTGATTCAGATGATTTGACTGAATAACAAACAAATGTTTACAGCGATTTAGTAAGCAGAACTGAAGAAGCTTCTTGGCTGAAGAGCAAAAATCTCTTTACGGGAAAGCAAAGGAAGTCCAATTGCCTCTTGAAAAAAAAAGCACATTTGACAGGGAACCTGGAGAAAGAAGCTAGTATAAGATATCAATAGAGGAATAGGACAGGTAGTCCTTAACTTACAAACATTTATTTAGTGACCGTTTGAAGTTTCAATGGCATTGAAAAAAGTGACTTATGACCATTTTTCAATCATTGCAGCATTCCCCCTGGTCACCAAATCAAAATTCAGATGCTTGGAAATAGACTCGTATTTATGACGGTCGTAGTTTCCCAGGGTCACCTTTTGAGACCTTCTGAGAAGCAAAATCCATGGGGAAGCCAGATTCACTTAACAACCTGGTGACTAATTTAACAACTGCAGTGATTCATGGCTCTTGAAATGGGGGCAATACTCAACTGAACAAATGTCTTACATAGCAACAGAAATTTGGGGCTGCATTCTGGTCATATGTCAAGGACTGCCTGTATTGAGGCCATACTTCAGTGGTTCATCAGAACATCTCTTCCATTGATTGATCATCTATCGATGACGGTGCAGCATTGCGCAACAGAAGGAAACCATGAGTTAAAAATGGGGAACAGCAAAGACACATGTCCCAAAGGGGCTTTTTTAACAGGCAACAGGACTTTCTGGTTTTTCTTGAAGATGTTTCGCTTCTCATCCAATAAGCTTCTTCAGTGTTTGTCTCTCTTTCTCTGTCTCTCTGTCTCTGTTTCCCTTCCTCCCTCTTCCTCCCTCCCTCCCTCCCTCTCTCTCCCTCTCTTTCTCTCTCTGTAATACATATTATTATCTACCGATAAAAGCATCTATGGAGATTCTCAGTCCTCTACGTCATGGTTGTCCCAAAGGTGCTTTTTTCAAGAGGCAACTGTACTTTCTGGTTTTTCTTTGAAGACGTTTCTCCTTCTCATCCAAGAAGCTTCTCCAAGTTTGGTGGATTTTCCTAGTTTTTGCGGTTTGGTAGTACATCATACATCCAGAAATACCGGTACACTGAATGCAACACTGAATTCGCTGCTCCTAAGATGCCTCGTTGAAAGGTATCAGCAAAACCAGCAAGGTTTTCACAGGTTTTCTACCAGGGAAGGTGCAAAATAATGGACTTGAGTAAATCGGGCAAACCCAAATGCGAATTGTCAATTTAATTTGAAAAATCAATCTGATCGTCTCCCCTCTGGACATTGGGAACAAGATGGCAAACTGGATCAATTTAGAAAATTTCGGCCTCTACCTAGACACCTCCGGATCATCCAAGCTGATTCAAAGGCATCCAATGCAATTTGACAAAGGGAGCTGGAAGTCAAATCAATTTGATTTGGAGATTTGCCTTCAAAGGGAATATTTGCACAGTTCTTCCATTAGCAGATGCTGGGTAGAAACATCATAAAACATACAAACACAAATACATACATACACACACACACACACACAAAGATAATTCCATCTCACCTTCCACCACTGACGGATGCAGACATTCTCTGCAACCTTTGAAATAATAATAATAATAATAATTATTATTATTATTATTATTATTATTATTATTATTATTATTATTATTATTATTATAATTATAATAATAATGAAGTTTATTGATATCGTAGTACCATGAGATGCCAGAGTTGAAGAAAAAGAAGTGGAAAAAAATCATGAAATATTATGACCTGGCCATCTAAACTATAGAGCTATGGATGAAACATGTAACAGTGATACCCATTGTCATCGGGGCACTTGTTACCATGTCCAAGAATTTTATAAGATACATCAACAAATTGCAGCTTCCTGCAATAACACTAGTGGAACTGCAAAAAACTGCGCTACCTGGAACATCGTACATCTTAAGAAGGTATTTGGTTGATACCTAGGACACTGGCAGCAACCTGTATCAACCATTAGCGCCAGTCAGGTCACAATATTTCATGATTTTTTCCAGTTCTTTTTCTTCGACTCTGGCATCTCCTGATACTGCGATGTCAATAAACTGTACATTTTGGTTTTCGACAACTGTGATATCTGGCGTGTTGTGTTCCAAGTGACGATCCATCTGTATTCGAAAGTCCCACAAGATCTTCACCTTCTCATTTTCTATAACTTTTTCCACTTTATCTTCCCATGACTTTTTGGATACAGGTAAATTGTATTTTTAACATAATGACCAGTGGATTAATTTAGCAACTTGGTCGTGTCTAGCTTGCAATCAGTTTGTACGATTTTGCTGCATTCACATATTAAATGTGAACTTTGTTGTTGCAAAGTCGGCAGTTTGGATTGTCGGTGGATTTTTGTATCTTTGCTTTCATGGCATTAGTTTGTAGTGCTTGTTCTTGAGCAGCGAGTATTAAACCTTCCGTTTCTTTCAATAATAATAATAATAATAATAATAATAATAATAATAATAATAATAATGTGTTGTCCCGATTGTAATTGGAGCCCTTGGAGCAATACCCAAAGGGCTACCCCGCTATTTAGAAATTCTAAATTTGCCGGACTTGAACATTTTGCTCTACAAAAAAACCACCTTACTCGGAACAGCTTACATCCTCCGACGATACCTTAACAGTTCCTAGGTCCTTGGTTAGGACTCGAGCTGCTGAGTTATTAACCAGCCTCAAAGGCTGTGAATCTCACTAAAGATTAAATAATAATAATAATAATAATAATAATAATAATAATAATAATAATAATAATATCATCAACCATGTCTAAAAGACCAATTTGGGATGAATTCCTCTTCCCTGTCGTGTCTGTGGCTCAGCAGGTGTAAACCCCTAATAGCTCTTGGTCCGAGCTTTGGAATCCTGCCAAGAACAGATGGGTTCAGTCAAATGACTAATTGAAAACCTTAAACAAAATCAGCAGCCTAACTATTTTCCTTCCATAATAAAGCCCAGCTGATAACGGCTACAGAAAGGCAGAGAAGGAGAGAGAGGAGGGGTGGGGAGGGGAGGGGAGGGGAGGAGTGGGTGGGTGGGTAAAGGAGCCCACCCCTCTCATCACCGATGCCATTAACAGTCTCCGGCCCTCATGAAAAACAACGGGCTTGGTTTATTCTGCAAATGAAGGCATATAACGAGATGAATGCCCCGGGAGTCCATTACCAATTTTAATAATACATCAAGGAGACTGTGCAAACAGTTTGTATGTGAAAGCCAAACAGAGCAAGCTACTTACTCCGTTGCCGCATCGAGATGCAACTCCCAGCGCTATGAATTTAACAAATTTATAAAGGTACATAACATGATAGCTATTAGTTAAATTAAAAGAAAGCCATTACCAATTGCAGTCTCCCACCAATGTTGTGGGTTTTTTTTTTTTTTCTTTCAATTTCTGGTTTGTTTTTTTTTTATTAGTATTATTGTTTAGCCCGCTGAAAGTGCCAGCTGAACCAGCCTTAAAAACTCCAAATTCAAATGAATTTCCTTTTACAATGCGCGAGAGCTGGGAGTCAAATTATATGCATGAATAATAAAATACCATCTAATTAAAAACCGGCGTTAAGTATGCAAAAAAAATAAAATAAATGGAGCCCCCACCTCCTAATGATAATGAGATTGTGCAATACCTCTGAGCCTGGTATTTTATAAATTACTCAGAAGTAGTGGCTGGCTTGACCTAAATCGGAGATAATGGAATGGCTTTGGGAAAAAAAAAATTCTTTGCCACCAATCAGCAAGAAGGAAACAGTTGCTTGACGTTTGTAGACAAATAGATATGAATCCATAGATAATTTCAGGTGTCAGGTGGATTTGGAGAGGATTTCAAAAAAGGGAGAAGGATGTTAGCTCCCCATATATCACCACTTTGGGTCAATAAATCCCTGTTTGGCCATCGGTTAATTTGTAAACTTTCTTAAAAAGTTATGAAGTGGTGTTGGAACATATGTTTGGTCAACACTCGGAGAAGATGCACTCCAAATTTACTTTTCTAGATCGTATTGAGAGATTTAATTATTTTTGTTTCTTCCTGCTTCTGTTTCTTCCTACCAACGTTTCTTATTGGTATCCTTCCTTTGTGCTGAAAATCACAGTGCAAATCACAAAATAGTGATTGCAGGATGCTGCAAACCAGCATTAATGGGAGCTGGTTGCCAAACACCCAAAGTGATTGGATCACATGACTAGATAGTTTGTGCAGCTATCAGAATTTCAAAAACTGAGAGCAATAGGACTTAGACTTATATACTGCTTCATGGCGCTTTACAGTCCTCTCTAAGCTGTTTACAGAGTCAACCTATTGCCCCTAACAATCTGGGTCCTCATTTTACTGACCTTGGAAAGGTGGAAGGATGAGTTAACCTTGAGCTGGTCAGGATTGAACTGCTGGCAGTTGGCAGAATTAGCCTGCAATGCTGGATTAAGTCAGTGGTGGGTTTCAAAAATTTTTACTACCAGTTCTGTGGGCGTGGCTTGGTGGGCTTGGCAGGGGAAGGATACTGTAAAATCTCCATTCCCACCCCACTCCAGGGGAAGGTTACTGCAAAATCCCCATTTCCTCCTAATCAGCTGGGACTTGGGAGGCAGAGAATAGATGGGGGCGGGGCCAGTCAGAACTTTTACTACTGGTTCTCCAAACTACTCAAAATTTCCAGTATCAGTTCTCCAGAACTGGTCAGAACCTGCTGAAACCCATCTCTGCCTTAAGTAATTTGCACAAATTATGTTGTTAAACCTGCGCCCAGATCATTATTCCTTCAAAATCTATTACAGATACCTTTTAAGACATGAATTACAGCGTGACACATAGGTAATATTTAGACAGGCAGCTAAACAATGGAGAAAACTTTACTAATTGGAAATAAATACATTAGAGTTTCATAGCTCTCATTTTGAGAGCAGAAACAGATCAAATTGCAGGCTTAGTTACAAGTGGCATAAAAGTTTGGGATCTGTTGCACAACGAGTTCATATCAGAATTTATCCAAAATAGTTTGCTCAGGCATCCATATCAGAAAGATTCGTTCATGGTCCGGACATATGAAAGAAATCCATGACAGGATGGAGGAACGTAATGAGAATAGAGGCTTCTATTACCTGCAGTGTCCCTTAAGTTTATTATTAGACATGCCACTGTCATGCAACGGCATATTGTTGCGCCTATATTTCCTCTCTAGTCAACAAACATCTAAGCTACTTAATAAATTTTTAACACCCCCAGGTAGAAAAAATGGATTCACCCTCCATTCTGAGGAATAATAAGCTTCTGTCACAGGCGCGTTAAATATCGTTCGCTTCAAACTGACCTTAAGAAAGGCTGAGGTATTTTTTCTTTCCTTTCTTGCCTTTGAAAAGTAATATATCGCAAGCTTCTGCTTCCCTTCTTAAAAAAAGAAAGAAGCTAGATGTGCTCATTTTTAAAGAATTAAAATGTGAAACCCCACAATTCCTTCCTCTGAAGATATTTAAAGGCCAACGTCTAAGCGGAAAATCTGGAGAGGATATATTCATATTCTTTTATAAATAAATTTGGAAATTGAATAGTGGGGATTTATTAAATGGCTACTATTGTTTTTAATGCATGTGTTGATATATGTAGAAGGAAGTTGGATGGGATTGAGAAATGGTTTTAGGTTGAAATGGTAAATTTTGAGGTTAACCTACTATATATCACCTTGTATATCTTTGCCTATATGCCTGAAAGCTGGTCATTCGCCACAATAAAATAACAACAGAACAATTGTTCTGAAATCTGGGTGTTCTCATTTTTGGAAAGTTTTCTTCAGGTTGTCCCCTACCTTAATCTGTTTTTGTTGAATGATGTGTTATATTAGTATGAAGAAGTATGAAGTGGAAACTAATCAAGGAGAGAAGCAACTTAGAACTAAGGAGAAATTTCCTGACAGTTAGAACAATTAATCAGTGGAACAGCTTGCCATCAGAAGTTGTAAATGCTCCAACACTGGAAGTTTTTAAGAAGAGATTGGACAATCATTTGTCTGAAATGCTATAGGGTTTCCTGCCTAAGCAGGGATGACCTCCAAGGTCCCTTCCAACTCTGTTATTCTATTCTATTCTATTCTATTCTATTCTATTCTATTCTATTCTATTCTATTCTATTCTATTCTATTCTATATACCATTCTCAATTAAGGAGAACATTAGCTATTTTCTGATTGATGTGAGAAGAAGCACTGATCAGTCTGCACCTAGAATATGGCATTCAAGTCAAGGTGCTAATCTTCCCATTCACTGAAAAGGCCAACATCAACATGGAATATTAGCCATTTACTATAGTTTGAAGAAGTCTGGTTGCATCTATTCCCATTGTTGGTCTACCTAGCTGGATCTTGTCAAAGCAGCTTTCCTCAACCTGGTTTAATCTCCATGTGTACTGGAAGTTCCCCAAACTCATAGCCAACATGCTTGTTTTAATTTTGGAAACTGTTATTCCCAAACACAGGAGGAGCCCAGGGAGCAGAGAGTTGGATTAGAAGACCTCCAAGGAACGTCCCTTCTGCCTATTTCACACGAGAAACATTCCCAACCTTAGTTGGACTCTTGGAGATGCCAACTCAAGATCTTCGCCATGCAATTCGATCCTCCACCCATTAAGTTCTAGCTCATATTCCATGATTTGACTTTGTGTAGGCAGATGGTAGCTTGAATGCATCCCATCTTGTGGTCATCAAGCCAAACCAGTTCAATTTTTTTTAAAAAAAAATGATTTAATTCCATGTTTAAATTCTCTCCATAGAATAGAATAGAATAGAATAGAATAGAATAGAATAGAATAGAATAGAATAGAATAGAATAGAATAACAGAGTTGGAAGGGACCTTGGAGGTCTTCTAGTCCAACCCCCTGCCCAGGCAGGAAACCCTACACCACTTCAGACAAATGGTTATCCAACATCTTAGAAACTTCCAGTGATGGAGCATTCACGACTTCGGCAGGCAAGTTGTTCCACTTATTAATTGTTCTAACTGTCAGGAAATTTCTCCTTAGTTCTAAGTTGCTTCTCTCCTTGATTAGTTTCCACCCATTGCTTCTTGTCCTACCCTCAGGTGCTTTGGAGAATAGCTTGATTCCCTCTTCTTTGGGGCAGCCCCTGAGATATTGAAACACTGCTATCATGTCTCCCCTAGTCCTTATTTTTATTAAACTAGACATACCCAGTTCCTGCAACCGTTCTTCATATGTTTTAGCCTTCAGTCCCCTAATCATCTTGGTTGCTCTTCTCTGCACTCTTTCTAAAGTCTCCACATCTTTTTTACATTGTGGCAACCAAAACTGGATGCAGGATTCCAAGTGTGGCCCTACCAAGGCATCCTTCCCAAGCAGCTTCTGAGAAAGGAAAATAAATAATGGTATGACAGACAAAAATAACCTTTCTATATCATTTGCTTACCTGTGGCATCAAATACACATGACCTTTTATTTATTCAGTCATAAATGCATGAGCTCATTGAGAGCACATCAAATTCAAAGCCACCTGTAGTCACCATGGAAACCACTCTGTTTGCTGAATAATTTCTTTTTTTTTCTTCTTTTCCTCAATGCATATTAGAGCCTATTGGTGACTGGAGAAATACCTGAGCTAAACACGCCCGATAAATTGAACTGGTTAGCATAGCTCTTACGGTTTTAAGTGCTACAGAACTGAGAGTTCCTTTTTCCCTGATGGAAATCACTTTGATCATGAATAAATATACAGACGTGCTTAGCATATTTTTAACTGCTGGTTCTAATTTGGCTGAAACCTGTTTTTGTGAAATTATATTTCCCATTCATCCCCTTCCTAGCCCAGTCCTTGGGCTCTATAGATTTCCTTAGCAGGCCTAATTAAGATTGAGGAGGAAGAATGTTTCTTTTGTTTTGTATTTCTTCTCATGTAAAAATTCATTCTGTTATCATTTCTGCACCAGTTTATTACAATGTAAAATCTCATATATTTAGTTATAATCTTATATATATATATAATTTATATAATCTTTCTCGCTCTTTCTTTCTCCTCTCTATCTCTTGCTCTCTTTCTCTCTCTTTCTCTCTCTCTCCTTACTGTCTTATTCTCTCTCTGTTCTCTCTCTCTCTCTTTGTCTCTCTCCCTCCCCTCTCTCTTTTTCTCCCTTTCCTTAATCTCTCTCTCTTTGCTCTCTTTTTCTCTGTCTCTGCTCTCTCTCCTCCTCCTCCTCCTCTGGTTTTGCAACCCATTTTCCCTACTGAACGTCCTTTCAGGAACATTTCATCCGTTATGTACATTTTTTGTTTGTTTTGTTTGAAACATTTGGGGAAATATGCAAAACAAGGATAATTGCACTTCCATTTCCATGTTAATTTAGCAAGTACAGATGAGGTCAGTTTGTATTAAAAATGTGCACTGAACTAATTTCTTCCCATTTCTCGTTCAGGGTTTGAATATATGGAAGGGAACAATATCTGGCTTATTGCTGATTTCTCAGTTATGTTCTAGATCAGTTAAATCTAGGATCCTGCATCCAGTTTTGGCCATCATATTATAAAAAAAAAAGATGTAGAGACTCTGGAAAGAATGCAGAGAAGAGCAGCAAAGATGATTAAAGGTTGGAGGCTAAAACATATGAAGAACGGTTGCACGAATTGGGTTTGTCTAGTCTAGGGAAAAGAAGGACTAGAGGGTGACATGATAGCAATGTTCCAATATTTGAGGGGCTGCCACAAAGAAGAGGGGGTCAGCCTATTTTCCAAAACACCAGAAGGCAAGACAAGAAACAGAATCTAATCAAGGAGAGAAATCAGCTAGGACGAAAGAGAAATTTCCTGACAGTGAGAACAATAAACCCGTGGAACAGCTTGCCTTCAGAAATCGTGGGTGCTCCAACACTGGAGGCTTTTAAGAAGAGAATGGACAGCCACTTTTCTGGAATGGTATAGGGCCGTGACGGTGAACCTATGGCATGCGTGCCAGAGGGGGCACACAGCACCCCCTCGGTAGGCATGTGAGTCGTTGCCCCGGCTCAGCTCCACTGCACATGTGTGCGTGCCTCCCACTGGCCATCTGATCTTTGGGTCTCTGCTGCACATGTGCAGGGGCGCATGTAGGGGCCACAAATGCATGCGTGGGGGGCCGGGCGCATATGTGGGGGGGCACATGTGCAGGGGCAGGGCACATGCATGGGGCCCCACGTGCATTGTATTTTGGGGGTTTGGGCACATGCACACACATTCGCATGCATGCGTGAACACTTTGGGCACTTGGTTTGGAAAAGGTTAGCCATCACTGGTATAGGGTATTCTGCTGGGGCAGAGGGCTGGACTAGAAGACTTCCGAGGTCCCTTCCAACTCTGTTATTCTGTTAAAACTAAACAGCCATCTCCTACTTGATGCCAGGTGGAATTTGCTCTTATTTTCCTCTACTCTACTCCGGTGTGTGCTAGATCTTCCTTGACTGATGGATTCTGTCTCTGCAAGGTATCAACTAAGAATTCGACTAGCTGGTGCTAGAATCTTGGCTCGGTTTCAATGTGGTTCAACCTGCACTTTATGTTAGTGGGCAGGAGGCCTTGGAGCTGATTGGCCTCGATGGTTACCATTGCTTGCACATCTTCCTTTGACAAGTGTGGCCAAGCCATCCCAGCAGTGTCCCATCTGCTTTTGTGTCAGTGCTGCAGCTGTTTCTGAGTTCTGAGAGCTTCGAGCTTCGGTTCCCACAGCAATTGCCCTGACACGGCTGTAATCTTCATCATTATGCCCATCGAAGAAATTCTTGTTCATGAAAGCGGGGGAGAAACACGCAAGCTGTTGCCATTTTCTCTCTGCTGACAGCATCAGATACATATCCCATTTCCAAAAAGGGGCAGGGAAAGGATCATATCCATCTTTGTTAGAAGAAGAGACAACCAGAGAAGGCACTTAACTGGAAGCCCAACAACATGAGCAACTCATGAGTGGGTGGAGGTGAAGTTCTTGAGATGTTTGACTGTTTCTATGAGCATATTTGGACATTCACAAAGCATGGAATTTGTCTACAGGAGGGAGCAGGAGGGAAAATGAATGTGCTTTTTGTCCCTTATTGTCTTTGATTTCCCTGTACAGACAGTCCTCAAATTACAACTATTTCAATCAATCAATCAATCAATCAATCAATCAATCAGAATAGAGCTGGAAGGGACCTTGAAGGTCTTCTAGTCCAGCCCCCTGCTCAAGCAGGAGATGCTATATATTTTAGATAAGTCTCTTCTTAAAATTTTCCAGTGTTGGAGCATCCACAACTTCTGGTGGCAAGCTGTTCCACTGGTTAATTGTCTTCACTGTTAGAAAGTTCCTCCTTAATTCCAGGTGGCTTCTCTCCTTGATTAGTTTCCACCCATTGTTTCTTGTTCTGCCCTCTGGCGCTTTGGAAAATAAACTTCGAATGGTCATTAAACCATTTGTTTAATGCCTGTTTGAAGTTACAACGGCCTTGAAAAAAGTAACTTGTGACCATTTTTCACACAACTGTTGCAGCATCTCCCCCTGGTCAAGTGATCAAAATTTGGACGCTAGGCAACTGATTTGTATTTATGATGGTTGCAGTGTCCTGGGGACATGTGATCCCATTTTTTGACCTTCATTGACAAGCAAAGTCAATAGGAAGCTAGATTCACTTCGCAACCCTGGGACTAATTTAACATCTGAACTGATTCCCTTAACAACTGTATCAAGAAAGGTCACAAAACGGGGTCAAAACTCACTTAACTGTCTCGCTCAGTGACACAAATTTGGTGCTCAATCACGGCCATAAACCGAGATCTCCCTGTATTTGGCCTTAACGTTCATTCTTGCAATGCTTGGGAGAACCAATCCTTCCACCTCAAACCTCTGCTCACAGATTTTAGACTGTGTGGAAATGAATAGATTAACTCTAAGAATAAGAGATAAAGAGGAATCAGTGTATTTCAAGACATGGGGAAGATTTTATATATGGTTAGAAAAGAAATAAGAAGATAGGATAGATAAATGATTGAGATAATAGAAAGTTAAACGAGGGAGAGAATGAAAAAGAAATAGAAACCCAGATGACACCAGAGTAAATGAAAAAGGGGGATGGGAGGGGAGAAAAGAAAGAAGATAGTAAGAATAAAGGTACAATTATAATGATAATACTGATAGATAGAATAAATCTGAAAAGTAATTGAAAGAAAGTATATACTATTAGAATATAGGAGTTGCTTGAATACCAAACAAGGAGAATATTCCACAGCAAAGAAGACAGAATGGAGAGAGGAGTAGAGAGTAGAAAGAGGAGAGAGAGGGAGAGGAATGGAAGGAAGGAAAAGGAGAGGAAGGAAGGGGAGGGGACAGGCGTAGGAGAGAAGGTGAGAAGGGGGAAAAGAAGAGAGGAGTGGGGGAAAGGAAGGGGAAGTAGGATGAGGTAGGAGGGGAGGAAGGAGAAAGTAGGAGAGGAGAGAAAAGGAGGGAGGGGAGGAAAAGAGGAGAAGAAGAAGAAGATTTGTTGCAAAATGAGGGAAGAAAGGGTAGAAAAGCAACTCCGAATGTAATTAAAATGCCTTATTTTAATGCTTTCTTTAAGGAAAACATGGATATGTATGATTAATTATGTATATGTACATTTTATATTATGTGTATAAGAAATAAAATGGAAAAACTAAAATGTTTTTCAACCTAAAATGCATAAAGAATTTTTTGTAAAAAACCCCTCAAATCCTAATGAAGAGTCCATAACCAACTCATTAAACGACATATCAAATCCAACAGTTGCTGAATTTGAAACGTGAGACGTGAAGCAAAGAAGCCTGCACTATGAAGGAAATTAAAACAAAAGTAAATTAGGGGTTTTTTTCGGGGGGGGGGGTGGGCGGGAAGAGGGAGGAGGAATTCCACAAGAAACGATGGTAAACTTCTAAAAAACCATATGGACCAAAAAGACGTTTTTGAAATGTCAGGGGCACTAAGACCAAATCGACAAAAGAATAATTTATAAGGCTTGTCCTAGCAGGTGAAATATAAGCATTGGTGAAAGCTGAGACTTATGTGAATCTAAAAGAAAAGAAACAAAAAAAACCCCCTGACTTAAATATATCGCTGTTTCCTTCCCAGTAGTTCATTGGTTTTTTCCCATAATCATCTCTTGTGTTTACTTTGGCATCAATGGGGAAAAATGTCAGCGAAATAGAGGCCGCGTTTCAGTCTTTTCTACACTACGGTGTTGAGTTATCCCAAGGCTGCTGGTAGCTATTTTCCAACAGATTAACATGCATATGCTTGAATGAGTTCATCCAATTCACATAAATTACTGTAGATTTATTTCTTTTTATTTTTTTTTAAATTAACTTCTCTTTTATAGCCTGGGCCACCTACCAAAAGAGCGGAGGTTGTGAAAGTTTATAAAATGGTAAAGGTAAAGGTTCCCCTCACACATATGTACTAGTCGTTCCCAACTCTAGGGGGCAGTGCTCTACCCAAGAAAGTGGTTTCTTGAGGGAAATCTGGTCTTGAATTATTTCAACAAGCCATAATATATTGATCAAAGAAGCCAAACAATACTGAATTAGCAGAACCAACATTTCTCACTTTTAATACTTGTTTATACCGGGTGCACTACTTCAAAAGAATAGCCTCCTTCAACAGAATTCAACAGAACAGTCACCAATTGATTTATGCTGGAATTTGATGGGACTCAGGTATGAGGGAAACACATATAGAAGTTCCTTCACAATAGGTAAAGGTAAAGGTTCCCTTCGCAGATATTGTGCTAGACATTCCTGACTCTAGGGGGGCGGTGCTCATCTCCGTTTCAAAGCCAAAGAGCCAGCGCTGTCCAAAGACGTCGCTATGGTCATGTGGCTGGCATGACTCAATGCCAAAGGGGCACAGAACACTGTTACCTTCCCACCAAAGGTGATCCCTATTTTTCTAGTTGCATTTTTTATGTGCTTTCGAACTGCTAGGTTGGCAGAAGCTGGGACAAGTAACGGGAGCTCACCCTGTTACGCGGCACTAGGGATTCGAACCATTGAATTGCTGACCTTTTGATCGACAAGCTCAGTGTATTAGCCACTGAGCCACTGCGTCCCTTTATAAAACAGTTTTATATTGATAGTCTTTATATTCTTTTACAGATAAACTGCTCTCTAGACCAGGGGTGTGAAACTCAAGGACCAGGGGCCGAATGCAGCCAAGGGGGTGCTTAGATCTGGTCCACAAGGGTTGCCCTGGAAACAGAGAAGGACCGGCCTGCGGTGTCTCTGCCAGTGAAAACAAATGTGGAAAAACAGCCATAAGTCACTTTTTTTAGTATCGTCGTAACTTGGTACAGTCACTAAATGAACTGTAACCGATTGTTGGAGGATGGTAGCTAATAAACTCAAAGAAGCAAATAGATTCATGTCTTGGACAATTTGTCTCTAAACACATATTAGATTATTATACACCACCCAGTAGGATTTCACCATTTTTTTCTCTTCTCCGTGAAATTTCACAAAAACAAAACACAGGGGAGAATTTTCTTCATTGCAAACTTGCAAGGACGGACGTTTATGATCTGTTGAGTCAGGAAATTTCTCAGGTTAAAAGCCCAGGAAGGATTAAAATCATATTTTTGTTGGGTGGGTGGGTGAGTGGGGGTTTAGAGCTGTTTTTTGAGGCCCGATCCATTACATATTTCTGCAGTCCATTGTCCTGTGCATATAAATAGAATAAAAATAGACCCTTTAGAGTAAAGGCCTGCATTTTGCTTCCTAATTTATTAGGAATTAGAAGCAGCGTTTGGGCATGTTTTAACCTTCGTGTTGAAATAGATTGGTTGAGCTGAGCTTTTGACTTCAAACACAACTTTCATAAGACAATAGAGGTTACGTGGTCAACATTCCAGCATTGGGTCAATAGCTATTAATTTAAACGGATGTGACCCTTACATGAGAAAGCAGCAAAGGTGCTTGGCGTAGGATTTCTTTTTTTAATTCTTATAAATAGGACTG
This sequence comes from Arizona elegans, assembly GCA_022577455.1. Lineage (NCBI taxonomy): Eukaryota > Metazoa > Chordata > Lepidosauria > Squamata > Colubridae > Arizona > Arizona elegans. Next base: position 1,865,212 of record JAKOOJ010000014.1, on the reverse strand, counting down.
CTGCCAGATCAACCCACCCCTTTGCTTTTAGACTTCCTAAAGAAAACAGTCTCGGGGAGCTAAACACAGGAATTATGAACAGCAAAGGGCGAGGAAATCTCCCTGTTTCACATTCTGTTAAAATTCTCCCTTGGTAAACCACAGGATCTACCGTGTTCCCCTGAAAATAAGACCCGGTCTTACATTTTTGAACCCCAAAATAAGCGCTTGGCCTTATTTTCAGGGAGGTCTTATTATTTTGGGGTGCATGGAGCAAGACGGGGATCCTCTTGCTGTCTTACCTGATTTCCACCTTTGTCTCCCTAACGCTAACCAGAGGAAATGGCGGGGACCGGCCATTTTTAAATATTTTTAAAATATTTTTGGGGAGGGCTTATTTTCAGAGGGCGCTTATTTTAGTGCATGCACTCAAAAGCCCAATTGCATTTATTATCAGTGGATGTCTTATTTTAGGGGAAACAGGGTAAATGGGATTAAAATTTGCAAAGCTCATACAGGTAATCCTTTGTTTACGACCACCATCGAGCCCGATATTTCTGTTGCTAAGTGAGACATTGATTAAGTGAATTTTTGTCCCACTTTATGGCTTTTCTTGCCACAGATGCAAAGTGAATCACTGGAGTCGTTAAATTAATAACACGGTTGTTCAGTGAATCTGGCTTCCCCATTGGTCGGCTTGTCAGAAGGTCGCAAAATGGGATCACATGATTCCCAGGACATTGCAACTGTCATAAATATGAGTCAGTTGCCAAGGGTTTTGAATTTTGATCACATGACCATGGGGATGCTAGAAGTGTGAAAAACGATCGTTAAATCACTTTTTTCAGTCTTAGAAAACACTTTTTTCAGTATTGTTGTAATTTGGAACAGTCGCTAAATGAACTGTTGTAAGTCAAGGTCTCCCTGTGTATAGTACAACGTCCTTATGCAAGCAGATACATATATATTGCTACATGTGTGCATTTAAACGTGACCCATTGTAAATTGCATTCAATCTCTGCATAGTTTTCACTCAGAGGATTCCTTAAGAACTTAAAACTCCAACGAGTGAGGAGAACGTGGAACCAATTTTCCCAGCCTGGCTGATTCAAAGTCAATTAAATAATTCTGTTGTCAACATGAGGAAGGAGAAAAAGCAACAGTTTATGCAACAAATTAGGTAATTGTGGACCTATGGATTTCTTCGGTAACAACTGAATAAACGTTATGATTGCAGTTGAAAAGTTATACGGAAATAGGCACTTAAGGGAACAGGGTCTCTCTCTCCAGTTTCATCAGAAAGAAAATTTAGCAGTCCTGGGGGGTTCAGGGGGTGGGGGAGGGAGGGAAGTTTCCACTAATCATATACTGTATTTCAAGTCCCTTTGTTCTCATAATTGGGCTGGCTCTAACTATAGAAGCAGCAGTGATATTTGAGAAAGGAGCAGGAACCAACCATTGGATGTTCTACTCTTTGGCTTCCTTCATAGCTGTTGTGGTTCATCAATTTTAGGATTGTTGGACGAGCAGGTACAAAAACAGCCAGGGAAGTGATTGAAGACTGGGAAATGGGCCCCTCAACAGTCAATCAACAGGAGTGCTCATTTACCACCATGAGGGACTTAGAGGTCGAGGACTGGGCAGCACAAGCAAACAACAGCCAACCACTTAAAAGCCACCCATCGACACACCCCAATCAACATCTAAAAAGCCACATACAACAGGCGCTATATAAATGCCACACAAAGAACAGCACACACTCTGCTAGAGAGAAGTTCCCTGAGGATGGGCTCCAGCATGAGTCTGAAAGCCCAGAAGACAAAACTTCTGGTCCCGGTGACTGACCCAGATTGGATCCTGCAACGTTATCCTGGGACACGTATATTCGCCTTTCATTCATAATAAAATTTCTGATGCAGCTTCCTCGTTTTGAACTTGGAAAATCTGAACTCTGCATTGCGCAAGATCTTGGCTCCCATGTATCTGATGTGGGAACTTACTAGACTCCAAAGACACAGTTGTTGCTATCTGGACAGTTATGAGAAGCTGAGCAGACAGAAACAGACAGCTCGGCTCTATTTCTACAAGCAGAACGGGGACTGTTCAGCCTAACTTGACAGACTCCTGTTATTATTCAGCTCAGTCACGTATATTTTCCATGTCCCATTTTAAAATCAGGTATGGGCAAGCATCGGGGAGGAGACTAAGTCAGCTATTCTTTCCGAGATTATAGCCAGTCTTAACTTCCTCCCGAAGAGTTACTTAGACTTAGAATAACTTTACTGTCACTTTAAATGTACACTAATCGACGTACATTAAAATGAAAGTTCGTTGCATACAGCTCTCAAAGGGTCACCACCTCCAATATGCACTACATAAACATGACAAATGAATAAATGAATAAAAATATATGCATGTACCCACATATATTATATGACACAGAGAAACAACACAGTCTAGTTACGATGTATACATCCAGCCTTAACGGAGAAGCCGAGACTGAGTTTTTCTCTGTCTCTCTCCAATATATCCTGTTGATGCCTTTCTGAAAGATTGCTTCTTTGAAGGGGGGGGACTAGATTGCAGCCTTGGCACCCCCCTCCCCTCTAAAAAATCTATTGGACACCATGCATGGCACTATTGGTTACATTTAAGCGAGTCAATCTCATGGTATATCCAGAAAAAGTAATGATGAATATATACTAGGACATATATTAACATTTGGAAGAGGTACTTGGGAAGATGTAGCTGCTTCAAAAGTCCCATTGTTTGACTTATCAAAGCAGCCTTTTTTTTCTTCTTCTCCCCACTAAGCTCCCCATGGGAAGCTACAAAAAAAAAAAAGATAGGACTCCCATAATTAATTCCAGTTTCTCTGTTCTCCTGATGTGAATTTGGAAGCACATCTTCTCCATTGTTTTCAAAATGTGCACGGCATATTTATGCACCACACTTGATACACCTAGGCATTTTAATGACTGAGCCACAAAGGCTGCCACAAATAGAAAACTTCTCCCTAAACAATTGTCCCTCACATACTGGATAATTATTGGCGTGATGTGTTATTAACCTAAACCTGAACCACTTTCTCTGTCATCAAAGAAAACCACAAGCAAACCAATATGCAGAAAGAAGAGAGGAAGGGGGGGAGGGGAGAGAGAACCGAAGAAAAAGAGAGAGAAGAGAGAGAGAGAGAGAAGAGAAAGAGAAAGGATCCGGGAGGGGAGAGGAGAGAAGAGAAGAGAGAAAGACAAGAGAGAGAAGAGAAGGAACAGAAGGCAAGAGAGAAAGAGAAGAGAAGAGAGAAGAGAAGAGAAAGGAGGGAGAGGAGGGGAGAGGAGAGGACAAGAGAAGACAAGAGAAGAGAGAGAAGAGAAGGAACAGAAGGCAAGAGAGAAAGAGAAGAGAAAGGAGGAAGGGGAGGGGAGAGGACAAGAGAAGACAAAAGAGAAAGAGAAGACAAGAGAAGAACAGAAGAACAGAAAACAAGAGAGAAAGAGAAGAGAAGAGAGAAAAGAAAGGAGGGAGGGGAGAGGAGAGGACAAGAGAAGACAAAAGAGAGAAGAGAAAGAAGAGAAGAGAAGAGAAGAGAAGAGAAGAGAAGAGAAGAGAAGAGAAAGAAGACAAAGTGCAGTTTGCAAAAACAAACACACTTCATATTTATTTTGGATTCAGGAGCTCAGCAAATATTTTTAAAGTCCTATACAACAAGAATCTTCCCTCCAAAGTGTGCACACGCATGCACACCCATATACCTACATAGACACGCAGAGATGCATATCTATAGAAACAGAGATGCACACAAACACACACTTACACAAATAAGCTTATCACCCATCACACCCACCCCACACCCACGTTTCCTTTGTTGTTCCTCAGGAAAAAAAAAAAAGAAAGAAATATAACACCATATATCACCGCAAAACACATTTCCGCATAAATGCTGATAAGCGCAAAATATTTTTCATCATTTACATTTTCACCATAATAATATATGGCAGGATTAAAGCTGCATTCATCACCCGTCTAACTAACCTTGCTGTAATGAATTTTTAAATGTAATGGTTGCTGTCAGAACAGAAAATCATACATAATGTCTTTTGACACCACCAGCGCACAATTCCTGCCACGCGCCGAACAAGTAAATAAATAAAAATGTAAATGGCCCAAGCTTTTGTTTTTAATTAAGATTGCTAAGCTCCAAATTTCTCCTCCGCGTTTCCTTTTCGTCGGCGGATGGGCGCTCGTCCACGCGAAGAAGGTGCCAAATCTTGGACAGGAAGGGGGCACAAATCAATGAACCCAAACCCACCTTCCCCAATTGACGTGGCCGCTTTGGGTTGCAAAGACCCCGCATTTTGCGGGAAATCCATCTATCTGACAGGCTTTTTAAAAAAAGAAGTAGTAGTCAACAAAGCAGAAACAAAGGATTATCAAAATCACAGGCAATAAAAAGGCAACTCTCCGAGCGCCTAAGGCTTGTTTTCAGCTATCTATCGAGGGCACTCTCTTGATGTCAGTGTTAAGAACCAGGGTTGCAGTGTGGAGGACTGGTCACTAGGGCAAATGCAGAGGGAGCAGAGTTAAAAGACAGCTATGGTTGACTTGCCGCCTTCTGCTCTTCGCCCGTCTTGAAATTACAGATAATCTGATGCCCCGGGAGGGAATCATTAAATAAATAATTTGCAGACCCTTTCTCTTTGGCGAGACGCTCTCTCCTTTCTCCATCCTTCCTCTCTTCTCCTTTCTCCTCCTCCTTTCTCTCTCTCTCTTTCTCTCTCTCTCTCTCTCTCTCTCTCTTTCTTTTTTTGATATACTATTTTCTTCCGTGATGATTGCTGCGGACAAGTTCTAGCCATATGGATAGAAGACGGCCTTAAGAGGCATCTCAATACCTGAGTGGTTAATTAAGAGGGTTGCTGGGCCTCCAGAAATCCCTTCTCGCCCACCGACAATGAGTAGGTTTTTTTTTTTTTTAAAGCGGGAATCACTGGGGATTGCCAAAAGCGGAGGGTAATTATCTGAGATAACATACAGCCGAAGTGTGTGTGTGTGTGTGTGTGTGTGTGTGTTGTGAGTATGCATTTGTGTGTGTCCATGAGAGGGAGAGAAAGGAAGACGGTGGACGTGCAATTGAAAAGAGGGCAACCGAACAAAAATAGCAGTAATAAAAACGTCAATGCTTCTATTTTTTGGTACAGTATGAGCAATGTGTATTGCCTTTTAAAAATGAATGACACTGGGTTCTCTCTCTCTCTCCCTCTCTCTCCCTCTCTCTTTCTCTCTCCCTCCCTCTCCCTCCCTCCCTCCCTCTCCCTCTCCCTCTCCTTTTTTCCAAGGCCCACTTAAATGACTTATATTGCATTCAAACCTTGATATTGTGAATTTAAGCTGGCCTCAGCAATCTGAATAAAGCTATTGTTGCTTTATGAGTGTGTTGGACTGGTGTTGATTGCTAGACAGATAAAAGAGAGAGAGAAGAGAGAGAGAAATTTCCTCCTATTAATTCATAAAAATGCTGGGCCATCACAGGAGCAAGAGAAAAAAAATAAGAGAACAAATCAAATTTAGAAAGAGAGAGAGAGGGAGGGGGGAGAGAGAGAGAGATTTCCTCCAATTAATTCATAAAAATTCTGGGCCTTCACAGGAAGAAAAGAAAAAAAAACCCAAGAGAACTAATCAAACTTAGAAATTAAATGAAGAAAGATCCCTCAAATTGTTATTGATCAAGAGGATGTATCCAATGTTAACAAGGACTGGGATCACCCAGAACTAAACAGAAGGAAAAGAATGAGGGACAGGTTTATGATCATTGATTTCAAATGCAGACCAAATCTCCATTCCTTGTAGATCAGTTTTTCATCGGTAGAAATTAGATTACTTCATCAGGGTCCATATGGTCCCTTCTTGATCCCAAGATAGTTACAATGGCAGATCACCAGCTAACTTGCTTCAAAAATCCTTTCACACTGAAGGATCCATCTGCAAAACGTAGTCACAGAATGGTTGCGTAGTTGTGACATGAAAAATGATTTGCCAACACAATATTGGGTGTTGATGATGAGGTTGTGAATTTCACCAGCGGAAATGGTCAAAAATCTTTGTAAGATTGCTGTCCAGATTCTGCCGTCTGAGAAGTTCCTTGGAGCTTCTATAGAAGGCCAAGGAATCTTCTTTTTTTCTCTCCCTTTGGAGGGATTTCCAGTTCCTCCAAATAATATTTAGCATCTGTGATCTCGGTAACCACATTTAATTTCTGGAACAAGGCCTTGTTGAAATTCAAAGGCATGAACAAGCCTTTGCAACTCATGGAAGCTAAATTGCAAGGAAGAACATCAATGTTTTGAAATAATCATTTTCCATTGGCCTATTTAGGATAAGAACAGGTTACATTTTTTTATTTTTTTTTTAGCTGACCCAGGTGAAGGACTCTTTTGTTATCTTCATTTGTCAGGGAACACATTCTCTTTCCAGAAAATCCTCGGAGCAGAGGTGAAATCCAATTTTTTTTTACTACTGGTTCTGTGGGTGTGGTGTGGCTTGGTGGGCATGGCAGGGGAAGAATACTGCAAAATCCCAATTCCCTCCCCACTCCTGGGGGAAGGATATTGCAAAATCTCCATTCCCTCCCCATTCCTGGGGCCAGCCAGAGGTAGTATTTGCCGGTTCTCCAAACTGCTCAAAATTTCTGCTACTGGTTCTCCAGAACCTGCTGGATTTCACCCCTGCCTCAGAGGTCATCTTCAACCCCAAGATTACTTGATTCCAACTTCAACTCTGCTATTTAGTCTGGTGGGAAGGAAAAGAGACAACCCTGAAGGGAACGGTTGTGATTACACTCAACGGGATCCTCTAAGAATCAGAACTGAGGCTAATGATTGGCTAGTCAACCACATTTCTTTGATAGACAAAATCTGAGCAAAGGTTGATGAGGTGGGTAGGATCCCAAATGGGACTTTTAAATAAAAAGACCCCAGGAAAATCTCCCAATGCATTGGTGCTTTTACACATCCCTGGATGTTTATGATCCTTTTGCTGAATCCATACGCTTGTATTTACGCACAGGTGTAAACGAAGAGGAACAACCCAGCCGGAGCAAAACTCAAGCATCGTTTGAAAATCCTTTTGTTGTTTTCTGGAGCTCGGGTGATGCCTCCTTGCTCCTCGGCAGCTCTCTGAGCCTTCTCCCAGCTTTGTTTTGAACCTCCCCAAAATATGTTAATTATCTCTCTTTCCTTGGGTGACATTTGACTGTCAAAAGAGAACCGTGGTCTTTAGAAAATAAAAAGGGACTAATTTCAGCTCCATTTCCAGGCTTCCCCAATACCCATTTCCTGACATCACTGGAGCTGTCACATCAGAGGAGGCGTCATTGGAATAAAAGTGGGCAGATGTGTGATAATGAGAGAGAAGGATACAGATGCTAATGGAACTCTTCACTGGGGCTGTCCTTCTCTTCGTTAAGCAGATTCAGGTAGCAGCTGCCAGCTGTCAGATGCCAGGACGGCCCTTGCTCTTCTTGATTTTCGTTTAAGATTGGCTCCGTTTGCGGTCTGGTCTGTCACTGAACTTTTCCCTCACCAGAGCCTGGACCCCTAGGTGATCAGTCACATTTCGACATAACTAGATGTCAAAAGAAGTTTAAGGCGCATGACAAACATGGATGCGTTTCCCCTGTGCCAGATGACAAGGCCGGCCCTCCGTTCCTTAATGATCCAGTTGCATGCTCTCGGGGGGGGGGGGGGGGGAGGGGATCCATGGGGTGCCGCTTGGAGGTTTGTTTTCTTATTAAAATGGCAGCGAGGGTGGGTTTTTCTGTGTGTGTGTGGTGGGGGGAGAAATCAGGGGTTGCATCTGCCAGTGTCGACTGGAGCCAATGTTATTCTCAATGTTATGGTTATGGTGCCTTGTTTTTATTGAGAAAGAAAGCTGATCGTGGTTTATATGGCAAATTTGGGAGTGGAGAACTTCCTTCCTTCCCTCCCTCCCTCCCTCCCTTCCCCCCTTCCTTCCTTCCTTCCTTCCTTCCTTCCTTCTGTCCTTCTTTCCCCCTTCCCTTCTTCCTTCCATTCTCCTTGTACTCCTTCCTTCCTTCCCCCTTCCCTTTAGTTCACTTCCCTTCTTCCTTCCTCTCTAACTGTACTTCTTCCTTCCTTCCTTCCTTCCTTCCTCCCTCCCTTCCTTCCTTCCCCCTTCCCTTCCCTTCTTCCTTCCTCTCTCCCTGTATTCCTTCCTTCCTTCCTTCCTTCCTTCCGTCCTTCTTTCCCCCTTCCCTTCTTCCTTCCTCTCTCCTTGTACTCCTTCCTTCCCCCTTCCCTTTAATTCACTTCCCTTCTTCCTTCCTCTCTATCTGTACTCCTTCCTTCCTTCCTTCCCCCTTCCCTTCCCTTCTTCCTTCCTCTCTCCCTGTATTCCTTCCTTCCTTCCTTCCTTCCTCCCTCCCTCCCTCCCTCCCTCCCTTCCTTCCCCCTTCCCTTCCCTTCTTCCTTCCTCTCTCCCTGTATTCCTCTCTCCCTGTATTCCTTCCTTCCTTCCTTCCTTCCTTCCTTCCTTCCTTCCTTCCTTCCTTCCTTTCCTTCCTTCTATCCATGTGGTATCTAAGAACTGTCATGAACTTGTGTGTGTGCATGTATGTATGTGTGATTGTGTGTAATTAATAAATATACTATATATGTGAGAGTCACATTTTCTGTCTACTTCTTCTCATAGTGATCCATTAATGAGAAAGTCTTAGAAGTTATTGTTTTCTATCCAAAATAGAAAAATAAAATGAAAGCAGCATCAATGATTTGAAAGGATGTTGAGGAGAAGGAGGGGGAGGAAGAGGAGGAAGAAGAGGAAGAGGAGGAGGAAGAAGAGAAGAAAGAGGAGGAGGAGGAAAAGGAAGAAGAGAAGAAAGAAGAGGAGGAGGAAGAGGAAGAGGAGGAGGAGGAGGAGGAAAAGGAGAAGGAGAAGAAAGAGGAAGAAGGCCATGATCTAGTGTTCAAGAATAACAGAAGTATGATTTTTAGAATAGAATAGGAATTCTTTATTGGCCAAGTGTGATTGGACACACAAGAAATTTGTCTTTGGTGTATAAGCTCTCAGTGTACATAAAAAGACAAGACACATTCATCAAGAATCATAAGCTACAACATTTAATGATAGTCATAGGATACAAATAAGCAATCAGATCATATTAGGAAGCAATATCAATATAAATCATAAGGATACAAGCAACAAAGTTACAGTCATGCAGCATAAGTGGGAGGAGATGGGTGATAGGAACGATGAGAAGACCAATAGTAATAGTAACGCAGCGTTAGTGAATAGTTTCAACTCATTTTGATAAAAATGTCTTCTTGGAGGACAACAATGAACATTCGATGCAAATTCGTGTTTCTCTATGTGTGCGCACGACGCAGGCACACATGGGTAGTGTTTCCTCTGAGTTCCAATTTACACAAGGAAGCAATCTTTCTAAATTCATATCTCTCTTCTCCTTCCCCATATCAATATAATCCTTAATTAAACACTTCTGTGGCTGGTTTATATTCACTAATGCTCTCTAATATAAAACAAGTTGTCTCCCCTCCAGATCCCCATAGTCTGTTGCCTGAAGCTCATTAGTCCATGTGTTTCTTACTCTGGAGTTTTAAATATTTAACTAGCTAGGATGCGTTCAAGAAGTCTTAACCTTATAATTTGTAATAATGTCGGGAATCTCCTTTTCGGGAGATAACGAGTGGGGTGGGGGGATAGGGGGTGGGTGTTTAAATGTTGCTTTCTTCTGGCCTGGATTGATCTTAGCTTGTAATCCAGCGAAGAGTCATGAGAGGCAAAATAATATTAGATACCCATTTATTTCACGGTGTGAATGGCAAGCAGTGATTATAGTTTTCTTAGCAAAAACTGACTGTCCAAACTATCAGAGGGGAGATTGATGTATAGAGGGTAAAGACGTCTTCCTGAATAGAATGTCTAGGCCAGTGATGGCTAACCTTTTTGCCGTCACGTGCCAAAAGCATGGGGAGCTTGTGGGGGTTGCGCGTGCCCACACCCGTAATTCAATGCTCCCTGCCCCCCCATGCATGTGCACACGACCCCCACATGCAACCCCTGTTTTTGGCACATGATGGCACAGTGGGACCGGAAGGCCCGCTTTTCTCCCTCCCCAGACTCCAGATGCTTTCTAGGAGCCTGGGGAGGGCGAAAACAGCCTTCCCCACCCACCCAGAGGCCCTTCGGAGCCTGTTTCCTGACTTCCTGTGGGCCCGGAAGACCCAAACATCAGTTGGCTGGCGCACGCATGCGTGCTGGAGCTGAGCTAAAGCAAAGCTCGTGTGCCCACCGATATGGCTTCGCATGCCACCTGTGGTTTCACCATCACGGGTCTAGGCCATCATGGTTGCTAGATTCAATAAAGAAAGATGATGCCCTTCAAGAAAGTTGCAGAGTTATGGAAAATGGGTAAGAACCAGAAATGATGTGTAACAAGGAAGCCATTGAAGCCCTTGCTAACAAAGAAAGGAAAAAGACAAAACAGAAGGGTATACAACTTCTGTACACTAAAAAAAAAAAAAGATGTGGAGACTCTGGAAAGAGTGCAGAGAAGAGCAACAAAGGTGATTAGGGGACTGGAGGCTAAAACATATGAAGAATGGTTGCAGGAACTGGGTATGTCTAGTTTAATGAAAAGGCGGACTAGGGGTGGCATGATAGCTGCCTTCCAGGACTCCAGGGGTTATCATGGAGAAGAGGAGGTCAACCTAATAGGAGCCTGAATAGCTCTGCAGACTAAAAGCACTGTAATTTAACACCAGCTGTCTGCAATTAAAGTAAGTTCGAATCTCGCCAGGCTCAAGGTTGACTCAGCCTTCCATCCTTTCTAAGATAGGTGAAATGAGGACCCAGTTTGTGGGGGGCAATAAGCTGACTTTGTATAAAATATACAAAAGTATGAAGGCTATTGCTTAATGCATTGTAAGCCGCCCTGAGCTCCGGAGAAGGGCAACATATAAATCAAATTAAAAAAAAAAAAACTTATTCTCCAAGGCACCTGAGGGCAGGAAGGAAGTAATGGCTAGAAGATCATCAAAGAGAGATCGAACCTTGAACTAAGGAGACATTTCCTGATAGTGGGAACAATTAATCAGTGGAATGAATTGCCTCCAGAAGTTGTGGGGGCTCCATCACTGGAGGTTTACAAGAAGAGATTGGACAATCATTTGTCTGAAATTGTATAGGACAGTGGTGGCGAACCTATGGCATGTGTGCCAAAGTACTTTGTGGGCACTTGTGCCATCACTCCAGCCCAGCCCCATCGTGTTTCTCCCACGGGGGCGGGGGGAGAGGGAGGGGAAGAGAGGGGGGGAAGAGAGAGAGGGAGGGAAAGAGAGAAATGATATCACAAAAGTTTTCTTTTTTTATTGTTGCTAAATGTAATATTTCAAAAGCAGACAAAAAAATGAAAGGGCCTAAAAGTGCATTTATCACATTTTTTTCTTAGAACAATTAGCTGAACTCTGCCTTGTTTATCATTATTTTAGGTAGTAAAACCTCATTGTTCAGGTTAAATTGCCGTGTTGGCACTTTGCGATAAATGAGTGGGTATTGGGTTGCAGTTTGGGCATTTGGTCTCTAAAAGGTTCGCCATCACTGGTATAGGATTTTCTGCTTGAGCAGGCGGTTGGACTAGAAGACCTCTAAGGTCCCTTATAACCTCTTCTCTTCTCTTCTCTTCTCTTCTCTTCTCTTCTCTTCTCTTCTCTTCTCTTCTCTTCTCTTCTCTTCTCTTTTCTTCCTATTCCTATTCCTATTCCTATTCCTATTCCTATTCCTATTCCTATTCCTATTCCTATTCCTATTCCTATTCCTACTCCTACTCCTACTCCTACTCTCTTCTCTTCTCTTCTCTTCTCTTCTCTTCTCTTCTCTTCTCTTCTCTTCTCTTCTCTTCTCTTCTCCTCTCCTCTCCTCTCCTCTCCTCTCCTCTCCTCTCCTCTCCTCTCCTCTCCTCTCCTCTCCTCTCCTCTCCTCTCCTCAATCCCATTTCCAGGAATGGGTCACAAAGACCCAGCTAAAAACTTAAAACTATTGTAGCCAATGTATTCACCCCCCCGCGCCCCCCCCACTCCGCCTGTGTGCATGCACGTGTGTGTTCATATATGAATGAATTGGAAACAGCTGAGAAATATAAAAAGGTAATTTGTTATGCTTATGTACATAGAGCAGATGAAGTGATCTGCATCTCGGCACCTGGCAGGCATATTTTGACCAAAAAAAAAAAAAAAACGTTCATAAGCACCTAGCACAACAAATCCTAAAATCGCAGGGGGTGCAGACTTCTGAACTAAGCACAGTTCAAAACAATCGTTCGTCCCCCCCACTCCATTGGACTCTGAAACTATAGTTGTCTATCTTGTCTATCTGGGGGCAAAAATCACTGCTGTTGTAGCCTTGCATGAAATATTCAAAGTAGCCAAGCTTTGGTGGCGATCAGAGAACAAGAATACCCTCGAAAAGACGAATATACTTTTTTGCAAAAAACTCCATTTGAATGTGTTTGTCTCCGACTGCTTTATTCACTTTCAAGGGGTTAAACAACCTATTTACTGAGTTGTGTGTGATCTGAATCCCCGAAGGGTGGCGGGGGAGTGGGGTGGGGTGCTTAGCCAGAAGGGCGGGTGGGGGTGGGGGTGGGGGGGAACGAAGGAAGAATAGATTGCTTTAGGTTTGGTTTTGCTTTTTTGGCACCAAGACTTCTCTCCTTGGCCTGTTGTTCCTTCTGTTGTGTAATATCCATGACAATCATGTCGGCTTTTTCTTTAAAAAAAAGAAGAAGAAAGAAAAGGGGGAAAAGAGAGAGAGAGAGAGGGAGAGAGAGAGAAAGAGGAGGCTTCGGTAGTTCCCAATCTTGACGGGCCATTTTAAGCCAGCGAAGGGCTTTATTTATGTGGTTTTGAAAGAGTTGTGTGAAGGGCCCACTTTAGCAGGTCACACTGCTTTCAAAAGGACTTAGACGTGGAGGCACTGATCAATACGTCTATCACGTTCTAATAGACTGACATGAGCATTTGGGTCTGAATGGCTGGGGGTGGGATGGGGTGGAGGGGGGGGACAGGGAGTCATAGAGGGGGTGAGAGAAAGGAGGAATGGAAGGAAGGGGGTGGTTGGAAGGGAAGGGAGAGAGGGAGGGAGGGAGAAAGGAATGCCACCACAATGTCCTAAATTGGATTGATGCACAATGCCTGGAAGGGCAATTGACTGATGCACCCCCCCTTTTTTTTAACTCTTCTTAAACCAGCATGGCACAAAGAAGAAGCCGTGGGAAGCTTGGCTGGGGGTGGGGTGGGGGTGGAGGGGAGGAGAAGATCCATTTTCATGGACCATATGGAAATTTTGTGTTGCGTCCCGAGAACAGGGCCCGATCAACGTGACCTTAGCTGCGCATTTGTGTAGAGTGAATAGTAAACAGAGTAAAAGCACTCGGCTCCCTTGACCCTTAGCATATGGAAGGCCCTTCCGAAAGAGACTTTGCTTTATGTCTGTAGTGTGCATCTACTTTCCCTTGGTAACCCCAGGAGAGAGAGAGAGAGGGAGAGAGAGAGAGGGAGAGAGAGAGAGGGAGGGAGGGAGGGTGAATCTTGCAATATTTGTTAATAAATTGCTCTATTGACTTGTATCTGTGCTTGCTTGATTAGAGGAAGGGAAAAAAGCCACCTAAAAATGCTTTAGCCAGGAGGGCTAGGATCACTGATCTTTTGTTAAGAAGTGGGATCAGTAGGAGTGGTTTAAATTAATAGATTGGGCCAGTTTAAAGCATCAGTGTTTGCTTTAGCTCAGACATCTCTTTAGTCCTTCCTTCCTTCCTTCCTTCCTTCCTTCCTTCCTTCCTTCCTTCCTTCCTTCCTTCCTCCCTCCCTCCCTCCCTCCCTCCCTCCCTCCTTCCCCCTGCAATATATGGCTGCACTTAATTCAACTTTAGAACCCCAAACTCTAATCGTTGATCTTATCTTACATTCAAAATAATAGAGCAATCTTCTCAACATGGCGCCCTCTGGATATATTGGCATCTTAGCTCCCATAATTCCTGGCTTTATTGTCATTAGGAAATCCTTCTACTTTGTCCTGCTTTTAACCCATGTTTTCCCAAGAAGTCCAAGTCTTCAAAACAGGTTCCTGTGAAAAGGAGAACACTCTTTAAGTTGCTGAGATAAGATGGAGAACTGTATTGGAGTCCACTCTCAACTATGGAAGTTCCTTCTAGTTAGTCAGTCACCATCTCTAAACTCAATCTTAACGTTGGTCTGTTATGTTTCTATATTGCCATATTACTCAAAGCAGTAACATAAAAACAATACCAAAAAGCAATAAAACCCAAAACCTAACCAGGCTGTCCTAATTAATGGCAACAGCAAAGCCAAGGAGATATCTCAACCAAGAAAGAAATCAAGCAGGACCAAGGCTGTCCCCTCTGTGATGTTCAGAAGCATCATGGAATTGGTTCTTCCTTTCTTAATGACGAGACAACATCCTCAGCAGAATTTTCATTCAAGAACCACAGCTAGAATTCACAGTCTCCTATTATGTTGCTTTTCTCTAGTTCTAGTCCCTTCCAGCAGAGAAAGTTGTATCCCTTTATCTAGGCTAGCGTTGACAATTGATGATTACATTTGAGGGGAGAGGAGAGAAAGAGACGACAAATTTGGGGTACTAAAGGCACCTAGCTAGCTTCGCTTCTAGATCCTGACTGCAGAAGGGAGAACTCCTACTTTTCCCCATGCCGGGAAAACAAGATCCAACTAAAACAAAATCTAATCATTGCCTACTGTGCAAAATGAGACATGTTTTTATTGAACAGAGGCCAAATCCTGGAGAAGAACCCCATTTATCATCCATCAGATACTTCTGTAACACTCCCCCCCCACCCCCGTCTTCATAAGAATGGTTTCTATGGCCTCGATAAATTTTAATTCATGATGATGATGATTATTATTTATTATTATTACAAGGTGCCCCAGGTATCTTGGCAAGAATCCTCTGTTCCAGCAAGTTCTAGAAAGAGGATCTCCACACCTGCGTTCCATTAACCCTTTGAAGCCAACCTGATTTGCAGATTTCTTGGAAAAAATGAAAAGAGCCTGCTAAATTCTGAGTGGAGATGGCCAAAGCTTGCTTTTCTTGCCTTCCTTGTGTGGATTTGGTCCCTTGGTCCTGTCCATAAGAAATAGGAAATTCATAAAAATTTGCAAGGATGTGGTAGTTATTTAAAGGCTAATGGACATATCATCGCTTGGCATAGTTTCCACCAAATTTATAGATGTTGGTGTTGTTATCCATTCAGTCGTGTCTGACTCTTGGCGATTCTGTGGGCCACATCTTCTGATCTTGCATTATTTCTTGGAGTTTTTCTATGCTCCGACTGATGCCAGCTTTGATGGTGTCTAGCCACTGTGGTTTATTTTTATTTATTTATCAAATTTCTTTGATGGCCTGGTTTCCTTTTTTACCGCTAACTCTTCCAAACATAAATGTCTATGGAGATTCTCAGTCATCCAGGTCATGGTTGTCCCAAAAGTGCTTTTTCAAAAGGCAACTGGACTTCCTTTGTTTTTCTTTGAAGACGTCCAAGAAGCTTCTTGAGTTCTGACTGAACAGTGGCAAACAGAAGGATTTATATTTAGTTCGTTTTTCTTTTTTTCTTTTTTCTTTTTTTCTTTTTTCTTTGATTTATATGCCGCCCTTCTCCGAAGACTCAGGGCGGCTTACAATGTGCTCAGCAATAGCCTTCATCCTTTTGTATATTTATACAAAGTCAGCTTATTGCCCCCACAACTGGGTCCTCATTTCACCTACCTTAGAAAGGATGGAAGGCTGAGTCAACCTTGAGCCTTGGCGAGATTCGAACCCTGCAGTAATTGCAGGCAGCTGGTCTTAATAACCAGCTTAATAACAGGGTGCCTTAAACCCCTGTACCACCAAGGCTCTTTTGGTTCAGCCTCATTTCCCAACTGAAATTTAGCCATCTTTTAAAACCTGTCCTCACATTTGGCCAACTTTTGCTATGTAATTCGCTTGTCAAAAAGTGGTCATCTACATGCTAAGGATGATGTCAGCTCCAAAATGCAATTTTTGGGAAAAGAATGTCAAATAATACAGATTAACAGAGTTGCAAGGGACCTTGTGGGTCATCTAGTCCAACCCCCCACCCAAGCAGACCCTACACCATTTTTGACAGATAGCAGTCCAGTCTCTTCTTGCAAACTTCCAGTGATGAAGCTCCCACACCTTCTGAAGGCAACTTCCGTTCCATTGGTTGATTGTTCTCACTTATTTCCTGCTTGAATCTCTCCTTGCTCAGTTTCCATCCATTATTCCTTGTTCAGAATAAAATATATTGGGAGAAACTATTTGCAAAGCACAGACACCACATAGTAGATCTGGGAGCATTCCAAATTTTTCCTGGCAGGACATATGTGCACAAAAATTCCTACAAATTTAAATGTGAACTTCAACTAAAACAATTGCGAGGTGCTTCTGTCAGACTTGTAGGTGGAAAAAAATAGACATTTAAAGTAAATGAAAGTAGACAGATTGATTATTCATTATGAATGCACGTAAGTGGCGGGGGGGATGAGGGGGAAAAATCATACTTCCCACAAATACAACAGATAAATATATATTTGGTGAACAGGATCAACATTCGTTGAGCTGAATTCCTTGCATAAATAATAATCCACTCCAATATTTAGTCAAATAAATCAACACTACCATCTTGATACCGTTGTCCAGAAGAGCTATATTAGAAAAAATTGATCTAGAAAGTTTTATTTTTCTAACGAATGCATTTATTCATATGTTTAGTCACGGGCATTATGCTAAATTGGATTTAAGTCCTTCTCTTTAAGCAAATATTCAGATGGCTATTTAGATACCCCGTGCAACTTTTTCTATCAAGCTTTTCTTTTTTTTCTTTCTTTCTTTTTGCCATTTCTTTTCTGAAAGTGGAATAAAGTGATTTAACATGCTGATATTGAATTATGTGCCGTTTCCTCCTCCTGTGATTATATTGTTATTGCATTTTTAAAAAGAAAATGCAAGGCGTTTCACTTTTCTCAAATTGCACCTCTCTGGGAGATTACTTGCATGTCTTTTCTGCACGAGTATCCATCCACCACTCATCTTAGAAAGGAGATGAGTTTGTAGGAAAGGTGTGCCTTGCTGCAGTAAGTAAAATATAGAGTCATTAAAAAATTACAAGTTTGACAAAAAGCTGGGTGTGTAGAGTGCAGGGCCTGGGGGGAAGTCTGGTACATCCAGGAACTAAAAGTCTCAGTTCTTTACAAGCAAGCATGAAACTGTGACTAATCTCTGTCTGGGTTCTGATTCACCATCCTCAGGCTCACAGTCTAGATCTCAGCTAAAATTCCTCAACGAAGAAGAACATCTTGACTTACAGTGTTGAGGGCAATGCAGGGACAAACAAGGAAAATCCTTGAACTGTTTTGCAGACAAAACCCTACAACAACTTTTTTTTGTTTGTTTAATTATCAGTTGTTTCTTATGATCATGATGATGATGGTAATTACTACTGGTGTTACACTGCTGATTCATCTGGGGTTTTATAATAGCTTACAGCAATATAACATTGCCATAAAACGTCCATGGTAACCAGATGAATACGAATGCAAATAAAACGTCCTGCTTTAGAACCACAGCTTGGTGAAATTTGAATAGCTTTTATAGACGATCTCCACAGCAATAGGAGAGGGGAAAAAAAGAAAGAAAATGGTAATATTTTAGATGTATGGTAAATTTGTTTTAAATATTCTATTCTATTCTATTCTATTCTATTCTATTCTATTCTATTCTATTCTATTATTCTATTAACTTATTATTCTATTCTTTTCTTTTCTATTCTACTCTTGTATTCTATTCATTTATTATTCTATTCTATTCTACTCTTGCATTCTATTCCATTCTTGCATTCTATTCTATTCTATTCTATTCTATTCTATTCTATTCTATTCTATTCTATTCTATTCTATTCTATCCTATCCTATCCTATCCTATCCTATCCTATCCTATCCTATCCTCATCATGAAAGAACCCAGAGGATATTTTCTTGGTGTTGGACATTGACTTGAGATGTTTGGTCTTTGCTTGGCACTGCACCCTTGCTAAGTGCCTTCTCTGATAGGAAGACTGAGGAATGTCCTGGACCTGTTCTCCAAGGAGCAGCAAGCCTGTTTATGTTCCTTCAAATTATCTTCCTGCTGTTTGGTCATCAACAAACATGGCAACGAATAAAATAAGTGCTCCCAGCTGGTTCCAGAATGCAGAATTATTCTGAACTACATTTTGCTATGTGAAGAATGTGTATTTATGTGTTTATTTTACTTACTTCAATGGTTTATAAAGCTCCTCATCCTCTCAGCAGTGACTTTGGGTGGTGTGTACAATTTAAGCCTATCGTAAGAATATATAAATCATGAGCCCCCACACATAACAATAACACGCACAACCACTCCAGAATGAAAAGCTGCATCACCAACAGAGCACAACTA
Organism: Arizona elegans; assembly: GCA_022577455.1. Taxonomy (NCBI): domain Eukaryota; kingdom Metazoa; phylum Chordata; class Lepidosauria; order Squamata; family Colubridae; genus Arizona; species Arizona elegans. The sequence goes on along the minus strand of JAKOOJ010000014.1, from coordinate 1,846,685 downwards.
ACTTCCTGCCTCGGGGAACAATCAAATCTCTGATGATTTGTGAAAGACTAAAGGGCTTAGGACCATCCTGATCCCTGGAGGTTGGGGGTGGGTGGGTGGTATTTCAATGTATAGAAAGCCAAGGAGATAATTTGCTCACCAATGATCTGTTGAAGCTATTTGGAAGGAGAAGGATTAGATTAGATTCACAAAGTTGGAAGGGGTCTTGTAGATCATCTAGTCCAACCCCCCCACCCAAGCAGAGACCCTATACCATTTCTGTCAGATGGCACTCCAGTCTCTTCTTGAAAGCCTCCAGTGATGAAGCTCCCACAACTTTCGAAGGCAACTTCTGTTCTATGGGTTGATTGCTCTCACTGTCAGAAAATTCCTCCTTATTTCCAGGTTGAATCTCTCCTTGTTCAGTTTCCATCCATTATTCCTTGTCTGGCCTTCGGGTGCTTTGGAAAATAGCTTGACTTCCTTCCTCTCTGTGGCAGCCCCTCAAATATTCAAATCCATGATGGAACCCATTCCTTTAGCTGGAAAGAAGCAGAGCTATAGAAGAACCTATATGTAGCCTCTTCAAAGAATAAATGGTCCGTATCTCCAATAACAGGATAGCGAGACTCTTGTATGCTTTGTCCCACAATGTTAATTCCACAGGGCCTCATGTCTGAGATATGACACTTATGGTGGGTAGAAGGAACGCAGGACATTATCTCCCTGATAACCCAGAGAGATACCACATGTCGCCACAGAAGGAAGCATCAGGATTCTTGTCTGCACTTATTTTAGCCTTCCTCCATCACATTCCAGGCCACACCTCGATGGTTTGTCCTTTCAGCACCTCGACATTCTTTCAGGAGGAAAACAGAGCAGCCTGTTGTCTTGGATGGATTAGGTGGAAGAGTCCCAATCTATTGGCTACAAGGAAGTAGAAGCCGAAACGCCAGCCCTTGTCAAGTTCCTGGCTTTTATAAATAACTTGATGTTGGAGGCTGGATGAATTGTTTTTGCCACATAACTCAGCTTGCAGAGTTCTTGTCTAACTTCGTTTCCTATGATTTAAGGGTTCGTTATTGTGAAGGAAAAAAGGGACGCGGTGGCTCAGTGGCTAAGATGCTGAGCTTGTCGATCGAAAGGTCGGCAGTTCAGCGGTTCGAATCCCTAGCGCCGCGTAATGGGGTGAGCTCCCATGACTTGTCCCAGCTTCTGCCAAACTAGCAGTTCGAAAACACATAAAAATGCAAGTAGGGACCATCTTTGGTGGGAAGGGAACAATGTTCTGTGGACCTTTGGTGTTTAGTCATGCCGGCCACATGACCACGGAGATGTCTTCGGACAGCGTTGGCTCTTCGGCTTTGAAACGGAGATGAGCACCGCCCCCTAGAGTCGGGAACGACTAGCACAGATGTGTGAGGGGAACCTTTACCTATTGTGAAGGAACTTCTATATGTGTTTCCCTCATACCTGAGTCCTATCAAATTCCAGCGTAAGTCAATTGGTGACTGTTCTGTTGAATTCTGTTGAAGGAGGCTATTCTTTTGAAGTAGTGCACCCGATGTAAACAAGTATTAAAAGAGAGAAATGTTGGTTCTGCTAATCCAGTATTGTTTGGTTTCTTTGATTAATATATTATGGCTTGTTGAAATAATTCAAGACCAGTTTTCCCTCAAGAAACCACTTTCTTGTGTAGAGGCCTGCCTTGTTATAGTTTTGTATGGAGGATGAAAGGAAGGAGGAGAAGGAGAAGGAAAAGGAGGAGAAGAAGGAGAGGGAGAAGGAGAAGGGGAAGACATGGGAAAGAGAAGGAAAGACTTCTGAGTTTCAACAAGGTGGCCAGGTACTGTCAGAAGTGGTGATGACAACAACAGTAATGATGAAGATGATACCCTGCTTTCCACTAATGAAGGAAAATATTACCTCCTCCCACTTATCACTATATGACAGTAATCTTGTTGCTGGTATCCTTACGATTTATATTGATATTGTTTCCTGATTGCTTATTTGTAATATAGTCCTATGACTATCATTAAGTGTTGTACCTTATGATTCTTGACGAACGTATCTTTTCTTTTATCTACACCGAGAGCTGTGCACCAAGACAAATTCCTTGTGTGTACAATCACGCTTGGCCAATAAAGAATTCTATTCTATTCTATTCTATTCTATTCTATTCTATTCTATTCTATTCTATTCTATTCTATTCTATTCTATTCTATTCTATTCTATTCTATTCTATTCTATTCTATTCTATTCTATTTGATAAGTTTCCATCTGTTATTCTTGTCCTACCCTCAGGTCAGTGGTGGGTTCCACATATTCTTGTTACCAGTTTGCCGTGCATGCGTGCCTTCTGCTCATGTGCCCAGCCTCAAAAACTTGGCTAATAGGACGGCATTACATTTGGGCAGGTGGGCGGGCCGGGACTACCCACAGTTGCCGCTCCCGGTACGAACCAGCTGAATACCACCTCTGCCTCAGATGCTGGAAGTCAGCTGAGATGTCTCCTCTAGTCCTTCTCTTCTTGAGACTTTTGCACACTTTCTCTTTGTTTTATTTTTACAGTTGCCTGAAAGCCGCGATGGTTGCAACCCACAATTTCCAGTCGCTGCAAACAACCCCCCCCCCAAGTCTTTCATAGATTGTACAAAAGAAGGAAGCACACATATAACTATTTGTCTTGTCATCGCAAAGCGCAGGCAGCGTATTTCAAGTGAACACCCACCGGCTTCCACCAATTTTTATACACAGAGCACTTCCTTTGGGTGGAGAAAAGGAGAGAAAAGCAAAGGGCCCCTTCCCCACTTCTTCATCCTTCTATTGAGTCCGGGAGAGAAAAATGGTCCCCCTGGGAAGAGGTTGGGTGGGTAGGGAAGACTTCGGGGAAACTTTACATTAGGGACTTTTAGGATGCCATTTGCGTCACTCAAGACCACAAGTTTACACTCCTGGGGCTGAACATGGGGGAAAAAACACAGTTCCAGTCTTGGGAGTATGAATATGAATATGGGCGTGATACACACACACATACACACACACACACACACAGTGAGAAGAAAACACATCCTTTGCTAGGAAAATGCTAGCATGGAGGCTGTACAGATGGAAAATATTAGTCGTTCACCTATGTGCAACAAACTTGCACAAACACCTGGGGCCTTCCAAATGCCTTGAATCTTCTTTGTGAATAAGTCTATTGGTCAGGGGTGTCTCTGAAAAGCCGTGTGAATTCACCATACTGGAGACAGTGGCAGTTTGGTGGAGATTGACAGACCAGATGTGCAGGGCAGGGGTGTCCAACCTTGGCAACGCTAAGACCTGTGGATTTCAACTCCCCTAAATGTGAAGATGGTGATCACAATAGTTGCACACCTTGTGTCATTAGAAGTTTTAAAGAGAGGATAAAAATTAACAAAAAGAAATACAGAATAGAGAAAATGGAGGAGGAGGAGGAGGAGGAGGAGGAGGAGGAAGGGAGGAGGAGGTGGCAAAAGAAGAAGAAAGGAGAAAGGAGGAGGAGAAAGAAGAAGGAAGGAGGAGTTGGAGAAAGAAGAAGAAAGAAGAAAGCAGGAGAAGAAGGAAGAGAAAGAAGGAAGAAGGAAGAAAGAAGAAAGAAGAAAGGAGGAGGCAGAGAAAGAAGGAAGAAGGAAGAGAAAGGAGAAAGGAGAAAGAAGAAAGAAGAAAGAAGAAGAAAGAAGAAAGAAGGAGAAAGAAGAAGAAAGGAGGAGGAGGAAAAGAAGAAAGAAGGAAGGAGGAGGAGAAAGAAGAAAGAAGAAAGGAGGAGGAGGAGAAAGAAGAAAGAAGGAGGAGGTGGAGAAAGAAGAAGAAAGGAGGAGGAGGAGAAAGAAGACAGAAGAAGAAGGAAGGAGGAGTTGGAGAAAGAAGAAGAAAGAAGAAAAGAGGAGGAGAACAAAGGAAGAAGGAAGAAGGAAGAAGGAAGAAAGAAGAAAGAAGAAAGGAGGAGGTGGAGAAAGAAGAAAGGAGGAAGAGAAAGAAGAAAGAAGAAAGGAGGAGGAGGAGAAAGAAGAAAGAAGGAGGAGGTGGAGAAAAAAGAAGAAAGGAGGAGGTGGAGGTAGAAGAGGAGAGGAGGAGATAAAGATCCAGGAAGAAAAGATTAAAAAATAGTTTGCATCTCATTTTATCAAACATTCTTTCACTTATCCTTCTTTTGCTTCAGGTTTCGGTTTTCAGTCCGTTTTAGAACCAGATGCCCTTCAGACCATTCCTGATTAGGAAGTCAGCACTGCTAATGTAATCTTTCCTCAAAAATCTTGCTAATTTTTTTTTTAAATAAGCAAAGGCATTCCTTCTCAAAACAGTTATTATAAACCTGAAGCAGACAATTATCTAGGTGCTAATCAAATCATTCTTGTCAATGCTCTTAATATGATAATTAGGTAAACTTTATTTTGTAATTCCAGACCGAGGTTAATTATAGATTTGGTGTTTTATTCAGCAATTACGCTACAAAGATATGAGAGAAATTGCTATGTACTACCTGTTCCCAACCTACGTAAAAATGCACGGTAAAGGGTGGAATTTTGATGGTTGGAGCACACAACCAAACTTACAATTAAAGAGCTGTAAAAAGAGGTACCAGATTGCATCTACAATATGTATTATGTTCGCTCTTACAAAACAAAAATGGGGTTGTTATTGTTTAGAGGTTGCTACTCTTAATTAATCCCTGTGAATCAGATCCTTGCTATGCAAAATTAATCTTCTTAGAAACCAATTTGAACCCATCAGCGTGGCAGGCATGTTGTTGCAGGATGTTGAAAAAAGGACATTAAAACATATTAACAGAGAATAACAAATTTGGAAGGGACCTTGGAGGTTCCTTCCTTCCTTTCTCCCTCCCTCTCTTCCCTGCCCTCCTTCCTCCTCCCTCCTTCTGTCTGTCCTTTCTCCCTCCCTCCCTCCTTCCCTTCCCTTCTCCTTCCTTTTCTTTCTCCTTCCTTCCTTCCATCCTTCCCTGCCCTCCTCCCTCCCTCCCTCTGTCTCTTCTCTCTCCTTCTGTCCCACCCTCCTCTCTCCCTTCATCCCTTCTCCTCTTTCCTTCCTTTCTTCCCTGCCCTCCTCTCTCCTTCCCTCCTTTCCTCCCTCCCTTCCTTCTTTCCACCCTTCTCCTCTCTCCTTCCCTCTTTTCCTCTCCCTCCCTTCCTTCTTTCTGCCTTTCTCCTTTTTTCTTCCTTCCCTGCCCTCCTCCCTCCCTCCCTTCCTTCCATTTTTCCTTCCCTGCCCTCCGCCCTTCTTCCCTCCTCCCTCCTTCTGTCCGGGTCCCTCCCTCCGTCCCTCCCTCCCTTCTCCTCTTTCCTTCCTTCCTTTCTTCCCTGCCCTCCTCTCTCCTTCCCTCCTTTTCTCCCTCCCTCCCTTCTTTCCTCCCTTCTCCTCTTTCCTTCCTTCCTTCCCTTCCCTCCTCCCTCCCTCCCTCTGTCTCTCCTCTCTCCTTCTGTCCCTCCCTCCCTCCCTTCCCTGCCCTCCTCCCTCCCTCTCTCTCCTCTCTCCTTCTGTCCCTCCCTCCCTTCTTTCCTCCCTCCCTCCCTTCCTTCCTTCCTTCCTTCCTTCCTTCCTTTCCAAAGCACACATTTCAATATCACGGGAAAGTGTTTTTTTTTTAAAAAAAGCTTCAAGGGCTCCAAAAAATGATTAGCTGGCGCGGGAGGTTTGTTTTGACAGGCTAACGTGATCAGCAGCTGAAAGTTCACCTTGTTCTGATTCTAATTTATGTTACAAGTCGTCTGTGAGGCTCCCCGCCGGAACACTTACATTATTCTAAACAATTATATTGTTATGATACACATAATGCTCAGCTCTCCAACATCAAGTCTATTAACGACGGCCAACTGTAGAGCGGTGTGCTTCTTTCTCCAAAGGTCAAGCATCATTTCTTCAGTAGATTAACATTTTATCTTTTAATGGTGTTAAGGAAAGGTCAGGAGAGTTTAATAGATGGAATATGAAATGTGTCCGCCGGAAGATCCGTGCAGTAAGCATCTTTCTTCAGGCCCAAAACACAGTATTTAATTACTTCTCTTATGGCTTCCTTTCTTCCTTTGACAGGTTGAATGTCCCCTATTTGTATCCGGGGACATAATCTGAGGCCGTCCCATTTTTCCTTCATTTCGGTGGCTCTCTTCGGCACGTCTCTTCCTTGTTCTCGAAGAGTTTCTCTGTTGTACCAAACAAAACACAACATTCCTTTAAGCAATTAGCATGCCCTGGGGCCATTGGCATATTTTTTTTTCTTTTTCCTTCATATCAGCACTGCCTTCCAAATCAAGGCAACTGGCCAATCCCCAATGACTGGGAGGAGAGTTAATTTATATTAGTTTAACTGAATATGTTTGCAATCATTATACGGAGAAGGATATTTAAATCAGCCCTCTCGTCTCCAAGCAAATGAGGTCTAGGGGATTTCGGGGGAAGATAATGCTACTCCTTGGGAATGTCATGAAGCCAAACATTCTGACAGAAAAAAAAAGATATCTGTATTTCAGGTGGAAATCTTGGCTGAATCGTGCTGAATTTTCCTAGGAGGAGCAGGATCAAGGAATAGATTCTGCATACGAAAGCTGGAAGCTGCCTTTCATTTACTTGATCTAGTGGTCCATTTCAAGATAACTGTCTAATCCAGTCTATATGAGTCTCTGCAACAATAAGACGTGTGGACTTCAACTCCCAGAATTCTTATGGCTGGCTGGGGAATTTGGGAGCTGAAGTCCACACATCCTAACATTGCTAAAGTTGACAAACACTGGTCTAATCTGATTGGCTATAGTCCCCAAGTTCTAGTGTCTTCCTGTTTCCTAAACTGAGGGATAGGGAGGGGGGGATTAGAGATAGCTGGGGTTTTGTAGCCAAAATAAAATACTTTCTCTTGGGAACCAAGGACATTCCTGCACCTGGTCAGAGGAAGGAGGAGCAATGTCACCAGGCAACCAGACAGCACCTTGATTGGACCATGTGACTGATTGTTTGGGAAAGGGAGAAAACTTTTACTTTTAATTAGGTGAAAACAGCAGTAACATTCAGAGTCGGTTTTCACCAGAACTGTGCCAATATGACATATCAAATAAAACTAATCTGCCTCGGAGTTTCGTTTGCTGTGGATAGGTTAATTGGAACCCGGACAAGGACCTTTATGTACTGGTGATGCCATCAATTGCAAATATGACCTACGATCAAAGCAAGTGCATCATACTCTGTACCAATCACATCTATCATGGCGTTTGGGATATCTAACTGCTAAAATCCAGAATATTTCAACTCCAAATAGGATGGTTTTGTAATCCCTGTAGGAGTCACCATACGTGGACAGCATCAGAGTTATGGAAAGCTGCTGTAGATCATATTGTCCAAGACGGGATGGTGTTCTGAAACAATCTATTCTATTTTAGAAAGAAGTGGATGATGGGTTCTTCTACACCTTCCATCCATATTCAGCAGACTGTTCCACCCTGGAGTTGCGAATAGTGAACTTCTGCTGTTCTCTTCTGAGATGGCTTTTAACTGCCTCTGTTGATTTATTGACTTAAGGAGGTAGATTCTGGCTCCATCCTACTCCGTATTTCCTGCAGGATAAAGTCTGCAGAATTTGATGTAAGGGATAGGGTCATTTCGCTAAGCATTGTTTCAGCAAATTTATGCAATATTATATTATGCAGATCTTATGCAGACTATTTCCTAATATGATTTGATTGCTTATTTGTTCCCTATGACTATCATTAAGTGTTGTACCTTGACGAACACATCTTATTTTATGTACACTGAGAGTATATGTACCAAAGACAGATTCCTTGTGTGTCCAATCACACTTGGCCAATAAAAATTCTATTCTATTCTATTCTATTCTATTCTATTCTATTCTATTCTATTCTATTCTATTCTATTCTATTCTATTCTATTCTATTCTATTCTATTCTATTCTATTCTATTCTTATGCTCTACTAAGGACTGTGGATTGCAGCAATCTATATTTCCCAATTGCTGCAAATGAAAATGAAAATCCTAATCCTAGTTCAAATGAAAATTTGAAAAAATGCTTTTAAAAGCCTCTGACAATCCCAGCTGAATTGCCTAATCGTCAGAGGCTTTTAAGAGCATTTTTTTCCTACAACCTCTTCGGCGGAAGAGGTTGTAGGGAAAAAAATGCTTTTAAAAGTAAAAAAAAAAAAAAAAGTTGGCCACGCCCACCCAGTCACATTACCCCACCACCACCAAGCCACGCCCACAGAACCGGTAGTAACAAATTTTACATTTCACCACTGCGCGAGGTGTTTTGTTTGTTTTTTAAAAAATCTAATATTGCCTTGCAAGGCCATAGGGATAGTCCGGTCTCTAAATAGCTTGACTTTCTAAAAGAAAAAAGAAAGAGAGAAAAAAAAAATCCTAAGAAAGGAAGATTCCATTAAAGGCATGCCTTTGGGCCTGGAATTCCTGGGTCGTTTGTCGTGTCTGGCCAGTTTTCTTTCAGCGGCTCCGCTACCACAAGACAGCAGCTGTTCCTCATAGGGAACCTGATAAACCTAACCAACGAGGAAGTCCATTAAAACTCGTAAGTGGCCGCTCTGGCTGCATTTGGGGGAGAGACTTCAAAGCGAGGAAGAACTCAATGAAGCTCAATGAGACAGAAAGCAAAACAGAGCGAAGGCGATGGAGAATTGGAAGAGAGTGGGGTGATGGCGGGGAGGGAGGAGAGAAACATTAGCTGGGTTTGATATATCAGATACGAGAGCCGAGAGAGTTCATTCTTGGCATCGCCCGCATTCATATATGGTGACATGGCTTGGAGAGGGTAACGTGACACCACGCAGCAGGCCGTATCACGCTCATTGGACCATGGATTCGGAGGCCTGAAACTCGTAGGAGAACCAACCTGCTCTGTCCCAGCTCCCCAAACACGACAAACCCTCTGAAGTTAACTCAAAGATTCCTTTATCAGGAGTGCCAGTAGCCCCGGCAAAAAGTTTCTCTCTCACCGCAGGTTAACAAGTCTGTCTAGCTGGAAGATGAATAGTTGTCTGCCACATCTATTCATCTCCGCCCCCTGCCTTTTATCCCCAGAGCTAGGGTGAGGCTTCACTAGCAGCGGTGGCTCTTCCTTCCCAAGGACCGGCCCACAGATTTCCACTGCTCTCCTCTCCTCTGCCTTCTGTGCATCCACGCATCAGGCACTGGACCCAGCTGTTCCTCCTCTTCCTCATCAGCTCACCTCCAGACCTGGGGCTGTTGACTCTCAATCTGAGGGCTGACGGACAGCCCAGGCTCCACCTCTGTCTCTCTCTCTCTCTGCCAGCTCCACTCCCTCTTCCCCCTCAGAGCTCCCAGGTTGCCTTGATGCTGACCTTGACCCCTACGCCTCCTCCTTCTCCTCTGATTCGGCTGTTGGAGGGGCTGGCGCCCAACAGGCCACAACAGTACCTCCATTTGGATGGGAACTTCCTCTCTTCCTTTTATACTTCAGTCCCCTCCATAAATGCATCCAGATTTTATTTTATTGGGGTCCTCTGAATTCCATTGCAGATTGCAACTTTTTGAGTAAACCTAAATCCTCATATCCAAATCCATCCAGCTCATAAAACACAAGTTTTTTCTGTTGTGGTCTGTCTGTCCATCTGTCTGTCTGTCTGTTTGTCTGTTTATCTGTAAGGGACATTGCACTGCAAAATGACACTCCAGCACAGGTGAATAAATAAAACATAGAAAGACAAGATTGTAAGACATTCTAGTTAAGTAGGTGTGACGATACCATCTCTGCGCCCTTGGTTGCATAGGTTTCAATTCAGAGGTTACAGGTAGTCCTCGATTTACAATAGTTCATTTAGTGACCAGTCAAAGCTACAACGGCACCGAAGAAAAGGATTTAGGACCCTTTTATCACACTTAAGACCATTGCACCATCCCCATGGCCACGGGATCAAAATTCAGGTGCTCAGCAACTGACTCATACTGATGACGGTCGCAGGATCCCGGGGGGGGGGGAGGAGTCATGTGATCCCCTTTTGCGACCTTCTGACAAGCAAAGTCCATGGGGAAACCAGATTCATTTAACAACCGTGTGACTAAATTAACAACCGCAGGGAATTCACTTAAGCACCTGTGGCGAGAAATGTGGTAAAATGGGACCAAACTCGCTTCACAAATGCCTCGCTTAGCAACAGAAATTTTGGGCTCAGTTGTGGTCGTAAGTCGAGGACTACCTGTAGTGGGGAAACATGTGGTTCTCCTGCAAAGAGAAAACCAAGAGATTCCCGGTGCCTTTTTCACAGGCATATACCCGCACCCATTCGCATATTTATTTTATTTTAGTTATTTATTAAATTTATAGGCTGCCCAGCTCCTGGATTGGTGGGGGGGGGGGGGACTCAGATGCACGTACGTTCCTCTAAAGACCATTATTTCCGATCCGGCAGATCTGATTCCTTTCTACCCTGCAGGGGACAGTATTGGGTTAAGAACAGTGGAGGAGAAATATGTGATGAAAAAAAAATATGAAAGGAACAGTTGCTTTCAGTTCTCCAGATTGTACTTTGCTAATTGAGGTACAAAGCAAAAGGTCCGGGGATGTGACTCCAGGCCGAGGACTTCCTTCCGGCCGAGAATGTCACTACGAAAAAGGGGCCGGGATCTCACAGTCCTACTGGCTGTGACAGGGAAAGATTACAGAAAGCTTTTCCCATCCCTGGTATTCTTGTTAAGGAAGGAGATGCTGGCAAGCTGGCAAAGAATCCATATGTGTATATATGTGTGGGGGCTATTGGCACATATACGGGGGGGGAGAGAGGGAGGGAGAGAGAGAAGGAGGGAAGGAGAGGGGAAGGAAGGAAAGAAAGAAGGGAGGGAGGAAAGAAGGGAAAGAGAGAGGGAAAGAATGGAAAGAAGGAAGGAAGGATATATATATATATATACATATATACATATAGATAGATAGATAGATAGATAGATAGATAGATAGAGAGATAGAGAGATAGAGAGATATAGATATATCATCTACTGTGTTTTCCCGAAAATAAGACCCTGTCTTATATTTTTTTGAACCCTGAAATAAGCGCTTGGCCTTATTGCCATGTGCTCAAAAGCCCGATTGGGCTTATTATCAGGGGATGTCTTATTTTGGGGAAAACAGAGTATATATAGAGAGAGAGGGGGGAAGGGAGGGAGGGAGGAAAGAAAGAAAGAAAGAAAGAAAGAAAGAAAGAAAGAAAGAAAGAAAGAAAGAAAGAAAGAAAGAAGAAAGAAGAAAGAAAGAAAGTGGCTATGTCTAAGATAGCCACTAATTTTCTTACTTTTTAAAATTGTTTTGGGTTTATATATATATATATAGATGAATGAATAGATGGACAAAAAGAGAAAAATCAAGAAAATTGTCTGGGTGGAAAGTCTGCTGGAGCATGGAACTCAAAACTCTCATTCTTAATTACAAGTTTCAAGGCCTTGGGAAGGAAGAAAACAGTCAGTGGACTAAAAGGACAGCCTTAGCAGCTGGTCTACCTGATGCCATGTTCTCTTTCCTGCTGAGGTGTCCAAGAACATCAGCGTGTTTTCCACGTTTCCCGTAGAGAAGTTGCCTGGGATTAAATCTCATCTCCATGTTGATTTATAAGATATAGGACAGATGGTTGAGCTCCATGAGATACTTTTCCAAGAAAGGGAAAGTATAGAGAAATTCAGCGAATCCACCACCATTCAACCCGTCTTTCAGTCTGAATCCAGGCAAATCCTTCTGCGATTGCTACAGATGGCCACAAAGAGCAGTATTGCAGGCTAATTCTGCCGACTGCCAGCAGTTCGATCCTGATTGGCTCAAGGTTGACTCAGCCTTCCATCTTTGCAAGGTGGATAAAATGAGGACCCAGATGGTTGGCAGGGGGGCAATATGCTCACTTTATAAACTGCTTAGAAAGAGCTGTAAAGCCCCTGTGAAGCGATATATAAGTCTAAGGGCTATTGCTACTGCTATTTTAGGGGAAATGAAAGAGCTATCTTCTAGACTCTAGTTGCAATTCCACCACGAGACTAATATTATACATGCATGGACAAGACACCAGCATGTTTTCCTAACACAATGCACACTCAAGCCCATGTCAAAATATTGTGCTTTTCACACGTCGGCATCTCTCTCTCTCTCTCTCTCTTCCTTCCTCCCTCCCCACTCTCTCTCCTGTCATCTTTGTTTTCCTTCTACTCCCATGGAATGAGTCTACATGCAGAGAGTGGGAAGGGAAGGAAAGTATATATAGTAGCATTGTTTATTTTGGACAGATGCAAAGAGCTATCCCTGGACCTTTGCCAGTGATCAAAGGAGCTGGCGATGTAGAACAGATTCATGGGCCATGTCCGATCAGGCTGTGCTTTACCCTTCATCCATCATCCCAACCTAAGTCTCTTTGTGAGTGATGACTGCACCCTAAACTCATAAAATTAATCACTGCTCTGGCTTAGCCAGGTGTATTGCCTCCAGAAATTATCTCCGTGTGGCAAAAGAGTTGTTTGGAATCTGATAGCAGCTCTGGAATTTAATTGGGACGAGATTATCTTGCAATGCCACAATCACTTAAGTATTTGGGGAAAGGGGGGAGCTAGTAGATCTTCTAAATCTAAGATCTTGCCTTCTTTCTCGCCCACTTAACTTACACCTTTAGGAGGGGGAAAAAAAAGATAACTCCAGGTAGCCCTCGACTTACAATGCCAACTGAGTCGCAAATTTGCATCGCTAAATGAGACAGTTGTCGTTTGCCCCGTTTTACGACCTTTCGTGCCACAGATGTTAAGTTGAATCATGGCAGCTGTTAAGTTAGCAACAGGGTTGTTAAATGAATCTGACTCCCCGCTTGTCAGAAACTTGCAAAAGGGGATCACAATACTCCGGGACATAGCAACCATCATAAATATGAAACCGTCTTAATTTTGATCACATGACCAAGGGGATGCCACAATGTGGGTTAGTGTGAAAATAAGTCACTTATTTCGGTGCTGTTATAACTTTGAATTATCCCTAGAGGAACTGTGGCATGTCAAGGACTATTTGAGCTAAAACAAGAATTTTGACTTCTGTTATTCAAAGGCAGGAAAGGAAGGACGCTACAGATTAGATAGGGATTGATTGATTATTGATTGATTGATTGATTTAATTGATCTGCCTTCCATCTCACCATCCCAAACGATTTACATTCAGAAATGCTTAAGGAGTTCTTCTTTCTATCTGGGTAAAGAGAGGCCTTTAGAAGCTGTAAAACTCCAGCTGTTGCCACCAAATAAAATTTTTCATCGTGCCAGCGTCAAATGATTTACAAGGATGCCTCTCCGAAACCACCTGCTAATGTCTTAGGACTTCACATTTCTTCACATTTCTTGCTATTTTCTCTTGCTTCTTTCCGTCTTCCAGAAGTTGAGTAGCAGAAAGCTTTCTCGTCGTTTCAAAATTGGAATGGAGAAAAAAAATATATTTCAAAAGACGACAATAATAAGCACCAAGATTAGACTCAACCGTTGCTATTATGAAAAAAATAGATGATTGTGACAATGTCTGATGTTTATAGATCAGCCGTCATGATTTCAAAGTTGCGTGAAAGCCACTTCTGTCTAGCAATGTAAAAAGTAAGAGGAAAGAATTGCTTAATTACAGGAAGAAAAAAAACAACATTCCTTGTATGTGTTGGAAAAGGAGAAAAAGGAATCCTTTTTCACCACAAGACCTAAGAGACTTAAAGAATTAAACAGGTTGATTTTAATTTCCAACACTAACTTCTAATAGATCTCTTTGATTTGGTAGAATTATTTTTGAATAATGCCAAACAAAGTCTACAACTAGCTCCATCCATATCAATAAATTGTCTGTCCTCCTGACTTCAACATTTCGGTCGAAATTTGAATATCCGGCAAACATTGGAGCTCATCTCCAAACCATCTGAATTCACACAGCTAACTGCAGCATTAATGATGGCAAAAAATAACCACAAGCTCTAACTTGGTCAAAAAAGGCCTTATAACAGGAGTTCAATTGTCCCTAGACTCGTCTTCATTTGATCATCCTTGGAAATCAAAGTTGATTTTCATTATTAAGGATGGATTGTTTTGCTTTGTAGGGGTGCTTTTTCCAAATCTTATGGCTGAGGACAAAATTCAAGTGGTCTTAGCTGTGACTTTGCTTCAGAAGAAGCAGGTCTTCTTGGGGTACAGACGAGCCTAACATTGTTCGGTGTTGCTCAGTGGTGAAATGCAAAATTTGTTAATACTGGTTCTGTGGGTGTGGCTTGGTAGGGGGTAATGTGACTGGGTGGGCGTGGACAACTTTTTTTTTTTAACTTTTAAAACCATTTTTTCTATAACCTCTTTGGCCGAAGAGGTTGTAAAAAAATTCTTTTAAAAGCCTCTGACGATCCCAACTGAGTTGCCTGATCGTAAGAGGTTTTTTTCACTTTTAAAAACATTTTTTCTACAATCTCTTTGGCCCAATATTCTATTCTATTCTATTCTATTCTATTCTATTCTAT